>CM046473.1:16729500-16895766 GCA_025506415.1 Flaveria robusta
GAACATTATATTACAGCTTAAATCATTACATCAAGAGGAAAAACTTGTTCAACACTTATATTCATATAAAACATTTAATAGGATGCCAGTCATTGATCCGGGAGCCTTTCATGCACAAGCCTCAGCAACTCACCAAGATTGGATTTACTTGAAACGCATAATAAATTCAATGTTGTTGAGTGAGTTCTAGTTTTTAATTCTAGAACCATGAGTCATAAATTCATGAAAGCTTTTAGAAATATTCATATGGGAAAACTTTCCTTATATCATAATATTTATAACATAATTATCATAACATGGTGACATACAGTAATCATATCTTAAAATAAAAACGGTTATGAATTACTAGCACCAAGTTAGTTATTTTGATTGGTAGCATGAAGCAAGCTACTATGGTTGCTAGCACAATGCAGGCCAGGGAGATAATAAGTTGTTAGCACAAAGCAAACTAGTGAGATGCAATCACGAATCAATCCTAGTGAGATGCTAGCACAAAGCAAACCAATAAGTTGTTAGCACAAAGCAGACGTGGGGAAATGCTAGCACAAAGCAAGCCAATAAGTTGGTAGCACAGAGCAGACTAGTGAGATGCAAGCACACTATATGCCAAGGGTAATCACATTAATAATCCCTTTTAAAACCTTTTTGATTAATAAGATAGGTATACCAAGTTTGAATCCCCTAAAATTGATTGTAGGTAAATGTAGGAATGTTACAAGTATGACCAATACAGGTAACAGTGATTTGGTGGACAAATACGGGCAATAGTAATTTGGCCATGGAGATTAATGTAAAGAATAGTGATTGTTAGTATGAGAGTTAATGCGGGTAATAATGTTTGACTTCAGAGACTAATGTGAGTAACAGTCACTGCTAAGTGTAAGGGTTAATGCGGGTAAAAGGGTCTGAGTATAAGGGTTAATACTAGTAACAGTGGTTGATCAAGTATGGGAATTCATGCGGGTAACAGTGGTTGACTTTGGAGACTAGTGAGGATAATAGTAACGGTTAAGTATAAGGTTTAATGTAGTTAAATATGTCTGAGTGGACTATTGCGGGTAACAGTTATCCTATCCGCATTAGTTACCTTCAGACTAGCTAAGGTACTAATACGGCTGAGGTAAAATAATTATGGGTAACAATCATCCCATCCGCATTACTTACCCTTAGACTCATTAAGGTACCAATGCGGCTGAGAAGGACAAATGTGGGAAACAGTCATCCCATCCGCATTAGTTACCCTTAGACCAACTAAGGTACCAATGCAATTGAAGATAGGACCAGATCCAGATGGAAAAGCTATGGATCAACTCACTATCATCTATGATTGGTTCTCTTATGTATATCACTACTAGTAGGCCCGACATTATGTTTGGAGTTTGTTTGTGTGTAAGATATCAAGCGGATCCAAAAGAATAACATGTTAATGTTCTTAAATGCATCTTTGGGTACCTTAAAGGCAAACCAACACTTCGTTAATTGTATCCTAAAGAAAGTGACTTCAACCTGTATGCCTACACAGATAATGATGTTAGAGGGTGCAACTTCAACCAAAAGCCCACATCTAACAGTTGTACAAGTTAGGGCTACTTGATGATTTAGGAAAAGAATTTCATTGACTTCCACATTTGTTGACTCATCAATTAAGTTTAATCAAGGTTTAAACACTCTAAATGCTTTAGTGATTGATGAATAACTAACAAAGATTCCTAATCAAATTTTGGCCCAATGGCCCATTAGGGTTTGATGGGTCAAAGCCCATTAAGGTATGTGTGTATGTTAGGCCCAGTGGGCCTTTTTATGGGCTCCCAATTCTAGATAAATTATTATCATTATGTTGCCCATGTTAGTTTATAATAAAAATTTTCTTGCCTAAAAATCAAGGTTGTCACATTGGGAGATACTAAGTTTTTTAATCTTAATGATTTCTTGAATACTCCACCTAAACACTCTAAGCGTGAGAGTACTTCATTACAGGATCTTCCAGCGTTGTGGAATAGAGTTTAGTATCTTGAGAAAGAGAGTTTTGATAAGGCTAAGCAGATTGAGATATTATAGCTGATAGCTAATTGTAGGAAGTAAGAATCAAGACTTTGGAAGAGCAAGTGATGTACATGTTCAACTATGTTTAGAGTTTGGTAAATGAGATGAGAGCTTCTACATCTAGATCTGCTGAACAAAAAAAGGTTCCAAATCAGATTTGATTGAGACAGAAAGGAGAAAGAAATAAAGATGTAGAAAGATACAAAGATAGAGAAACAATTAAGACAGAAGTTAAGAGTGTTGATCCGATAGTATGTGAAAGGATTGGTTCCGACCCAACAGTTGGTGAAGGAGTAAGTTTAAAAAAGTTGACATTGGCGTAGCAAGTTTGACTAAGACATCCGATGAAAAAAATGAGTATCTTGCAAAAGTAAATTATGGTGAATCAGATAAAGATAAGGATGATGATGATGATAAAGATGAGGATGATGATGATGATGATAAAGATGATGATGATGGTTGTGGTGATAAATCAACAAAGAAATATGATGTTATGATGGTGGTGATGATTATCAATAGATCAAGGAAACATAGCTAGATCTTCTAGTGATTTGGTACTAACAAAGCCACCAGGCCAAGTCTAGATGAAGTAGAAGCATATGAATCAATTGATCCAGAGTTAGAGACACAATACGAGAAAGAGTTTTATACTTTTCAATAACAACAATTAGTGCAAGAAGTTTCAGATGAAGAGTTTGGTGATTTAATGAATTGACTGAGGAGATGGGGTATGCAAATTGTTTTGGGAATAACAACAAAGATTATATGATGATATTGACTTGGAAGAAAAAGAGATTCCATCAACATCAAGAGATGTGCCTACTAAAAATTAGATATTCGTGCTGAGAATGTTGATACTAATGACTTGTCGAGAAAGCCTTCTTTCAAAAAAGGATTGTATGTGCTCCAATGCCACCAAAGGAGAAGCATTCTCTAAGATATTTAAAATCATGTACAAGATATGGGAATTAGAATCAATTATTAGTTAGATGTATGATGGAAAGAAGAATTTATGTGATCAAAGGATGAACTGGCGTAATGAATATCTCATGAGTGAGCATGATTTCTATACATTGCATGCAACGAATCTTTTTCCTATGAGAAGAGTTCCTTTCATCAATTTGAGTAATTACATCAGAGTTGATCAAATAAAAACTAGATTTGGAGAGAAAGCAAGTCTACATTTAAAAATTTCAAGACTACCAAATTAAAGGTTGTGAAAGATGAAACTAGAATTGATCCAACACCAATGCTTCAATGATGACAAGAGCTTTTAAACATCTAAAGAATGCAAGGGGAATTCCTATTTATTCACTAGTGCCGGTCAACAATCTTGCTAAGCTGATGAGATGGTTTGTGAGAAAGACACTTGGCATGTAGTGATCCATTATGTACATAAAAAAAGATATAGGTTGTAGATCCTATTAATTTACTAAAGTTTAGGATGGAGGATAAGCTAAAGCTATAGTCTTGCCAAATTGAAGCTGATCAATTGGTTCACTTCATAGCAACTCATTTGGTTAGATGTTTAGTAAAGCATTGGAAAAGCAGATGTATGTTATAAAGGTGATTATAAGTGTGATGATGTTGATTTATGAAATTATTTTATCCATCTAGCCTAGGGAGAGATTGTTAAGATCAACATTGAGGCTTGGGAAATCAAAAATCATGATCATGCAAAAACATCACATGGAGCGAAAACTTGTGGAGTATAGTAAAACTTGATGGGTCAAAGACTTCTATGCTTAGGCCAAAACTTAGTAGACTGTATAAATAGTCATTTTCAGTTGTAACTTGCAAGGACTTGTCATTTCATCTTTATTTACTCGATTGTTCCTTTTGATTAAACTTGTTCTAGTTTGTTATCATGGAGAGCATCATTCATTTTGCATTTGTTAATTCCTATTCGATTAGTTATTAAGTGTTGTGAGGATATCCTGGCCTTTATAATATCCAATATAAAATATCATTAGCATAAACTTACATCAAGATAAGATTCCCATAGTTAGGGCATTAATAGCCACATAATTAAGCTCCTTATCACAAACAAATCCACTCGTAGCATTTAACAAATCATGAAGCACTTGCCAAGCCTTTTTATTATTTTGATTCTTGACTTGATGTGAGGTTTATCGAAATACCTGACTCTAGAAGTGATTGTTTTAATAATTGTTCTATATATAGTAAATATCCAGATTTAAATCCTCCTGCATTTACCATATTAATAAGAAAAAAAATAAATGAGTAGCATAAAAAGAATGTGTATTTTTATTCACCATATTCAAAATTTTCCTACTCTAATAAAAGATTTTAAATATGACGTCCTTATAAAATGTTTGTTTTGATTTTCATTCTATTTATAATAAAACAAATTTTATTTACAGTAAAAAAATATTTCAATCATATCTTATTTCGAATATCAATTTGTAACTAATATATTTTCATTCTATTTAATATTTTTTATTCAAACCATGTAATACACGAGTTTACTAAAAGTAGTAAAATAATAAACAAAGGAAGATCTTATTCAATCAAAGATGTTTTGCTTGACACTCCTTGTAAAGAAAGAATCAATCAATGTTATATAATTATAAATTAGCAATTAGATAAAGTGTTGCAAAAATAAAAAAATCACAAAAGAAGTGTTATGCAATTGAAAATGTAGGCGGTGGAGAAAAAGGTATGGGATGTGCAATAGAATAAACAAAATAATCACAACTGGTTTATGTGTATTATGCAATTGATAATAATAAATATCACAGTTTGATGCACCTGTTATGGGTTATGATTAAGTCAAGTATGAGGGTTGAGAATAAATTGATAAAAATAAAAAGTCAGCTCAATAAAAAGAAAAAATATAATATATATCAATTTCGCCTCCCGTAAAAAAATTAATTTCAACCCCGTCTCCCTTTGGAATTGTTCAATCTCCGCCACTGACTGATGGTGACAATGATGGTGCAATTTACGATGTCAATGAGGTTGAAAATGAAATATTTTCTTTGTATTTGAATTAAACTTTTAAAACAAAAAAATCCACATGCATGAAATTTCCTATACTTTGTGAGAAAATAATTCTTCATTCATTTTAGATCTATTCAAATCTCAATCTTAATATTTCGTGACGTATTATTACGACGTCGTATATGAATTATTCCACATCCTAAAACTAGTTTAAGCTTTAATAAAAAAATTTTACTCTTCTCAATTCGAGTTTGGATAAAATATTTAATTGTTTCGTTTTACTATTTTAAAGCTCGAAAACAACTTGTTTGTTAAATGTTGTTAGAAGTTACCAAGATTCTTTATTTTAAACTTGTTAATGTTTTTGTGTTTGCTAAGATATTAAATCTCTATTTGATAACTTATTTATCTGTGTGGTTTTGAGTTTTCTAAATATCCATTTTTAAACTAAACTCACTTGCTTTATTAGTTTCATAAAATTATTTTAGTGAGTTTATTAATAATGTAAACAACCAAACATGAAATAATGCAAGCAACCAAAAACATGACATGAACAAGCCACTATATGTGGGCGAATTTCGTGAGCCAACCCAAATGTTCACCAAGTCATTTAGTGACAAAATCTTTAAGCCGAAGCTTTGACTCCCACTTGATCCGAGACCCTCTTTTAACATGCAAGGCTCCTTTTGGTTGTCTTCATCATGTTGTATTCATCTTTTACTTATTGTACTTATGTAAAGAAATACATTTAAAGACACAACTTCCCTATTACATGCTAATAATGGATTAATAATATTATGGCCAAATGAAATATTAATAAATATCATGAACATGAGGGTACTAGCTTGGTCATGATAATCAACACAATACATACAAAGCACATCTTTGACACTATTTTGCAACGTATTTATTCACCATCACACATATATGTGTATGGTGGTGAAAAATTTAAATATAAGGACATCAAATGTAAATAAGTTTCAAAGAGTGTGTATATTCATTTTTAAGTTATGAAAAAATTATATACACACTAATGGTGTAAAATGCATATAACCTAATCTATGTGATAAAAGGGATTCAAAACTTGCATAAGTGGATCTGATACTACTATTGGAAATCTATGTTTAGGTTTTGTAATAACCTTTAATGATTTAGGTTTGATTTCATAGAAGTACTTCAAATTTTCAAAAGTCAAACTACTTGTGTTAGCATGGAAGTCAACCCACTTGCTGAATCAATATTTTAGATTTATTGAGCTTGTATCTTAGAATTCATCATGTTCAAGATTAAAAAGTTAAAATTAAGATGGGTGTGAGAGTGTGAATCCAAAAAAACAAGAAATAAATGATTATAATAAGATGATTTTTCAATGATGTTAATAGACAAATTACAATGAAATTCGTACTTGAACAAGGAAGACTAAACCAATCCAAATGAGAGTTTTTCCTTGGGTGGATGATTCACACCATAGAAAACACATACAAAAACACACTAGTGGGTTTTCGTTTAAGATGGCTAGGGAATATTACATTATAAACCCTAATTTTGATTATTTTTTTCTTGATTTTGACTTTTTTGTTGACTCTTGATTTTTTTCTTTTTCTTGTTTTGATCAACTTGGTATTTGAATCTATACAATAAGATCTTTAGTTGGTAGTAATCTGATTTGGTAAGCTTTAGTTTATCATTTTGTTGAACCTAACAATACTCCCCTTAAACTGATGGTTGCCAAACTTTAAGATTGAAGATCATCTCTGTCATATATCTTCTTAATCAACTTATGTTCTGACATAATTCACTATAGTTCTCCCATGACATTCAGCTTCTTTTGATATATTTCTTTCAAATGATAGAATCTTTTAAAATTACATCTTTGATATTGGATATGGGTCGTATGACTTTTGGATTATAGTTCATATCACCACTCTAAGGATTAGAATGTATTAGGCATATAATGAGGTTTTGAATTCCAGTAAATGACATTAGAAACATGAATTAATCTTGAAGACATTTCCACTCTTTTGAATTTCTAGAATAATCTAATAGTCTGCCATTACAAACATTTGCGCTAGTGCATGTGTGATAATTCAGCTGTATTAGGTGATTACAACTCATCCTCATTTGCTTGTCATCTCACACATCTTCATCTGTATTTCTATGTTGTCAGCTACATTTGCATGCATAACAACCATTCATACATCAACATTTGTCATCTTATCATTCATATGTGATTTTGAAGTAGCAGCATTTGTAATGAACTAGAAATGATGTATCCGTATTTCATGCATGATATACATATGCATTTGTCATGTGTTACACTCATTACAGCTGAATTTGTTTAGCCATGCATTCACATTTGATCTCAAATTTTTGCATTGAAATGTTAATCTCATCCACATCGGATGAATTGAATCAGCCGCAATTGCTTGCCAAACTATACACTCATTCCATTTGTATTTGCATGTTAACACATATGTAATCACTTCCACATTAACCTTAATGTTGTATCTACATTTGAGATACATCAACAACCGCATGTGATTTTGAACTTCCAAAAACATCACATGAAATCTTGAACAAATGCAATAATTAGTACTCATATGAACTTTTTTAGCAATAATTTTGTATTTTTGATATGAGTTTTAGTGAAGAATCATTCATGTCATCAACAAGTTTGATTGATTTCGGATACAATTACTATAGCATCTTTGATCAAATTGATTATGACACTTAATCAAATGTTAGTCGAGTAATTTGTAGATAATCTTCGAATGAATAGTAGACTCGAATTCATCTTCTTCTTCATTGTTTCTTGATTATTGATATTAATCTAGTTCAATTGCATCTCATTTTAAGTAGATAATAAGTAGAATGATAAATTATCCTTAAATCATACAAAATTTGAATATATAAATAATTTCCTTTACTTTTGTGATGGTTAGGTGACTTGTTCTTTATTTTTCTACTTTTGTTCTTTGTTTCTTTGTTCTTAACATCTTAAAATTAAATTCAAATATGAAACTTAGATGAATCTAGCATCCAACAGCTCTTATATCATTTTGTTGAATTAATACTTTAGATTCATTGAGCACGATCTTAGGATTCATCATATTGAATATCAAAAAGTCAAAATTAAGATGGGTGCAAGTTTGTGAATCCAATATAACATTTGTCCTGTTTTGAATATGAAACCCGAACCCTGGGTCAGTTATGAAATCATAATCATTATTTAAATCATTTTATTTAATTTGATGGTTCAAACACAATAAATATGACATTTATTTAATTTACAATAATATTATAATTTATAAAATAAATTTTTATAAATTTATAAGATTTTATTGTCAATTATGAGATTCGATTATCAAATTAAAATTATTAAATTCTATAGGTTTAATAGTGTTTATAAATTATTGAGTTTACAAATTTAATAATTTGTTTAATTATTAAAACTTGGGTTTTATAAAGTTTAGGGTTTAAATTACAAATCTTAAAACTTAAACTAAAAGATTTGTACATAAATATGAACTTTGTAAACATCAGAGACTTAATTAGTAATATTTTAAAAACCATTGCCAACCACCGTCGTCTTCCCCTGTTCCACGCAGGATCTCCGGCGAGGTCAAAACCTCTACATTCGAATGTCTTAACCCAATCGAACTTTTTCAATCCATATGTCAACTAGATTTGAATCTATCAAATTTTAATTCGGTTATTTCATCTGTTATGCTTCGAATCAATCAAAATTGTAACTCAAATCAAAACTCCAGCTGTTCCAACTCGATGAATGACCAAATCATCAAATCAGTTGAGTTGAATCATAATACCAATTATTACGAGTTCAAATCTTTGATTAATTGCAATTGAAAAAGAAAAATCATCATCAATTTACACTCAAAACTTCTAAATCAAACATTTAACTTGTTGATCATGAAACAGTCGAATTACCCGTACATAGTAGAGAGGAAACATTATAATCGATCACTTTAATCTTTCTAATCGCTTAATTTCACTTGCATTGCATGTATGCATCAAATCCACTCACATCAACTATCACGTTGATGATATTAGAGGCTGGGCATTTATTATGAAGCAGGAATCTTTCCTGTATAATGCCGATGTGAGATTTGCATAGGGTGTTACAACAATAGTTATCATTTTATGTGGATAAAATTATGTACGAACTTAGATGTTGAGGATGTTAGTATCTTATGACTACACCTAAGTTTAAGACCAAACTTAATAAAAATAATAACCTAAACTCCAAGAACCATGCATGCACACATGCATCACTACATGAACATCATGAACCAACACAACCCTTGTAATGCAACCAGGTAAGATCAAACCTCAAATGTTTAAACTAAACTACAACTAATCATCTAACTATTAATTTAAGAACCTAAGTACTGTCACCTAATTAAACTAAATCTAATGAATAATACCCTAATCATCTTAATATTTAAGCATTCTTGATTAATATATAATTTAACTGATGAATCAAACCTCTATGTTTTCTTGGGCCACAAACACATCAACATTAGGGACACTAACTTCCATTTTTGCATACCAATACATACCTTATTGATGACCAATAAAACCTAGGCGAAAGGCCCCGAACCCCGTAACATTTACAGTTTGTCACTCATAACATAATACATTTATAAAAATAACATTCGCTGCGAAATATATAAATTTCTTTTCATATAAAAATATAATACTTGTCTCAAAACATCATTTTATGTCTTTCAATCATCAAAAGTATGTTAATATTTACATCCATTCAAAAACTTTTTGGATGCCAGACTTGAACTGTCCTAGTAGTTTCTATATCCATGCTTGCACCACCTTAGCACCCCCAATTGCCTGCCAACTATTATGCATATAAAGTCAGCAACGCTGAGTGAGTTCCAGTTTGTAACAAATATACTTTTCACTATTTAAAACAGTTATTTTTTCGTACATGAGCACATATTAATAAATACACATTAACATGTCATTTCATATCTTTCATTATCATTCTTTCATTCATTATCTTCCACTGTAACGGATCGTTGTCTTTTGCTAGGTCCACAAGCTAAGTAATGGGGCTGTTAACAATCTCGAGACCTAGCAACAATGATCCCATTTCGTACATAGTCAATCACAAGCATCAGACTCCTCGGAGAATCCCCACGGGCTATACAGCCTCCCACAGTTGAGCTAACAACCCCTCAATGAGTCGTGAACCTCCATTCATACATTGCCAACCTCTAGGGTTAGTCCTCTGTATGCATTCTCATGGGCTAGTTAAGCCGCACACAGTTGAGCTCACAACCCCTCAATGAGTTGTGAACCTCCACACATTCGCTTGCAAGACTTTCATTCATTTCTTACGTTTCACTTTTCATTATCGTTATATTTCACTTTCATTACGTAATACTTTACTTATAGTAGTATATAAACACACCAAGCAAAGATTCATCATAAACTTTTGTCATTTAGAGAAGAGGTAAAATTACTAGGATAAACTATAGCGTTACACTTAGCTATACAGGGACTAACTTAATCAAATCCGAGCATGCGAAAACTTGTATTCGTGCGCGTACTATACATATCACACAAGAAGCTTCCTATCGCTCGAGAATATACGTGTGGCACAAAAACATATTCAAATTTGAAACCCTTGCAGCCCAACAGCCCAAGTTACCTAACCCGCAGAAGAACTAGCATATCATGTGAGCACTTAAAGATTCCCACCTACAAACAACTTAATCATGTCCAAGGCTGAATCAACATAACCAATACCATAAACAACATCATTACGAACATAAACAAGTAATTTAGTATGCATAATAGCCCCAAAACGTATAAAAACTTGAATATCACCCCAACACATGGGTGTTCTACATTTTCTACCATACAACATTTCATAAGGGGACATACCAAAAATGGCATGATAGTTGTTATATGAAAACTCTACTAATGTTAAGTGTTCATCCCAGCTTCCTCTAAAATCTACAGTACACGCCCTGAGCATATCCTCCAACGTCTTTATCGTCCTTTCTGATTGATGATCCGTCTGAGGATGATAAGCCGTACTAATGTGTAACCTTGTCTCCATCGCGTCATGAAATTTATTCCCGAACTTGGAGGTAAACCGAGTGTCCCTATCTGAAACAAACACATCAATACACCATGACGTTTACAATCTCCTTGATAAACAAATCCACCAACCTTTCTAAGGATTACTTCTCTTGAATTTGTAGAAGGTGAGCACTCTTCATCAAGCAGTCCACAATTACCCAAATGACATCACATCCTCTCGCTGTGTGAGGCAACTTCGTGATAAAGTCCATCGTAATGTGTTCCTACTTCCATTCGGGTATATCCAAAAGTTGGATCTTCTCGTATGGCTTCTGATATTCTCCCTTTACTTGAAACAAGTTAGGCACATACTCACATACTCCACCACATCACACATCTTCCCCCGCCACCGATAATCCTTCTTCGAATCATGATACATCTTCGTAGTTTTAGGATGAATGGAGTATCAAGTATTGTGAGCTTCGTCCATAATCATTCCTCTCAGATCCCCATAATGAGGAATCCACATCTGCCCACATCGGTTTCTAACACCAAAGGTGTTCTCTCCCGGACCTGAAATCTGTCAGTTCGTTCATTTCGAGTTAATTTTGTCATCCTTTAGTGCTTCATCTTGGAACTCTTTGGTCTCATAACATTATACATTTATAAAAGTAACATTCGAAGTGAAATATACAAATTTTCTTTCATATAAAAGAATAATACTTGTCTCAAAACATCATTTTATGTCTTTCAATCATCAAAAGTATGTTAATATTTACATCCATTCAAAGCTTTTGGATGCCAGACTTGAACTATCCTAATAGCTTCTATATCCATGCTTGCACCTCCTCAGCACCCCCAACTGCCTGCCAACTATTATGCATATAAAGTCAGCTATGCTGAGTGAGTTCGAGTTTGTAACAAATATACTTTTCACTATTTAAAACAGTTATCTTTTCGTACATGAGCACACATTAATACATACACATTAACATGTTCATTTCATTATCTTTCATTATCGTTCTTTCATTCATTATCTTCCACTGTAACAGATCGTTGTCTTTTGCTAGGTCCACAAGCTAAGTAATGGACTGTTAACAATCTCGAGACCTAGCAACAATGATCCCATTTCATACATAGTCAATCACAAGCATCAGACTCCTCGAAGAATCCTCATGGGCTATACAGCCTCCCACAGTTGAGCTAACAACCCCTCAAAGTGTCGTGAACCTCCATTCACACATTGCCAACCTCGTGTTAGTCCTCTGTACGCATCCTCATGGGCTAGCTAAGCCGCACACAGTTGAGCTAAAAACCCCTCAATGAGTTGTGAACCTCCATACATTCGCTTGCAATACTTTCATTCATTTCTTACGTTTCACTTTTCATTATTGTTATATTTCACTTTCATTACGTAAAACTTTACTTATAGTAGTATATAAACACACCAAGCAAAGATTCATCATAAACTTTTGACATTTAGAGAAGTGGTAAAATTAATAGGATAAACTATAGCATAACACTTAGCTATGTAGGGACTAACTTAATCAAATCCGAGTACAAGAAAACTTGTATTCGCGCAAGTACTATACATATCGCACGAGAAGCTTCCTATCGCCGGAGAATATACGTGTGGCACAAAATCATATTCAAATTTGAAACCCTTGCAACCCAATAGCCCAAGTTACCTAACCCGCACGAGAACTAGCATATCACGCGAGGACTTAAAGATTCCCACCTACAAACAACTTAATCATGTCTAAGGCCGAATCAACAAAACCAATACCATAAACAACATCATTACGAACATAAACAAGTAATTTAGTATGCATAATAGCCCTAAAACGTATAAAAACTTGAATATCAGCCCAACACACGGGGGTTCTACATTTTCTACCATACAACATTTCATAAGGGGACATGCCAATAATGGCATGATAGTTGTTATATGAAAACTCTACTAATGTTAAATGTTCATCCCAGCTTCCTCCAAAATCTATCGTACACGCCTTGAGCATATCCTCCAACCTTTGTATCGTCCTTTCTGATTGATGATCCGTATGAGGATGACAAGCCGTACTAATGTGTAAACTCGTCTCCATCACGTCATGAAATTTATTCCCAAACTTGGAGATAAACCGAGTGTTCCTATCTGAAACAAAAGACATTGGTACACCATGACGTTTACAATCTCCTTGATGAACAAATCGACCAACTTTTCTAGGGAGTACGTCTCTTGAATTTGTAAAAGGCGAGCACTCTTCATCAAGCAGTCCACAATTACCCAAACGACGTCATATTCTCTCGCTGTGCGAGGCAACTTCGTGATAAAGTCCATCGTAATGTGTTCCTACTTCCATTTGGGTACATCCAAAAGTTGGATCTTCCTGTATGGCTTCTGATATTTTGCCTTTACTTGTAAACAAGTTAGGCACTTACTCGCATACTCCGCCACATCACGCATCTTCCCCAGCCACCAATAATCCCTCTTCGAATCATGATACATCTTCGTAGTTCCAGGATGAATGGAATATCAAGTATTGTGAGCATCGTCCATAATCATTCCTCTCAGATCCTCATAATAAGGAATCCGAATCCGCCCAGATCGGGTTCTAACAACAATGGTGTTCTCTCCCAGACCTGAAATCTGTCCCTTTATTCGTTTCGAGTTAATTCTGTCATCCTTCAGTGCTTCATCTTGGAATTCTTTGATCTGTCCCATGACATCTTGCATTCAATCAGCTGATAAACCTTCACTTGAATAGGTTCAGGCAATTCCTTTTGACTAAGGGCATTAGCAACCACATTTGCTTTGCCCGGATGATAATTAATTTCACAGTCATAGTCCTTAATCAACTCTAACCACCTTATCTGCCTCATGCTAACATCCTTTCGTTTGAAGAAGTACTTCAAACTCTTATGATCTTTAAAGATGGTGCACTTGGTTTCATACAAGTAATCCCTCGATATTTTTAAAGCAAAAACCACGAACGCCAACTCCAAATCATGAGTAGGATAGTTGACATCATGGATCTTCAACTGCCTTGAAGCATAGGCTATAACATTTCCTCTTTGCATCAACACGCAACCCAAGCCTGAATATGACGCATTCGAATAAACAACTAAGTCGTCGTTTCCTTCGGGTAATGACTAAACATGAGCTTGAGTTAGCCTTATCTTTAATTCATGAAAGGCACTCTCCTGATTCAAACCCATTCAAACTTCACATCCTTACGGGTTAACTTGGTCAAGGAGAAGCTATCTTAGAGAAATCTTGGATAAATCTCCTGTAATAGCCGGCCAAACCCAAGAAACTACGAATCTCAAACGTTGTCTTTGGGGATTTCCATTGCATCACTACTTTGACCTTCACAGGATCAACCATGGTTCCATTGGGATTAATCACATGGCCATGAAATTAGACCTCACGTAGCCAGAATGCGCACTTGGAGAACTTTGCATATATCTTCTCATTCATAAGTTTCTCCAATACTTCCTTGAGATGACCGACATGCACTTTCGTGCTCTTTTAGTAAATGAGAATGTCATTGATGAATACAATTGATGAATACAATCACCAACTTATTCAGCATCGGTCGACATTCATGATTCATGATATCCATAAAAGCAGCTGGCGCATTAGTTAAGCCAAAAGACATCATGAGAAACTCGTAATGCCCATATCTGATGAAAAAAGTTGTTTTAGGAATATCCTGCTCTTTCACCTTCAGCTGATGATAACCAGAATGGAGGTCTATCCTCGAGAACCAACTAGTACCTTGAAGCTAATCAAACAAATCATCAATCCGCGGCAACGGGTAGCGGTTCTTTACCATCAACTTGTTTAATTCGCGATAGTCAATGTACATCCTCATGCTACCATCTTTCTTCTTAACAAATAGAACCGAAGTACCCCACAGTGAGATACTCAGTCGAATGAATCCTTTGTCTAATAGATCCTGTAACTGGGTCATCAATTCTTTCATCTCAGAAGGAGCTAAGTGGTAGGGCGCCTTAGCAACATGCTGAGCATGCTGAGCTCCAGGTAACAGGTTAATTTGGAACTCAATTTCTCAGTTGGGTGGCACTCCCGTCGGATCCTTTGGGAACACAGCAGAGAAATTACGCATTACCGGTACATCAGACAATCGCAGTTCTACCGCATGCACATCTCTCACATAGGCTAGGTAAGCACCGCATCCTAGTCTCAAACACTTCTATGCCGTAATCATAGAGATTACCTTTGGGACCGAACAGACTCTATCTCCATAGATAGTAATAGAATTACCATTAGGCGCGGTCGGTCGAATCATCTTTCTACGACATACAATATTGGCTCCATAGGCTGCAAGCTAATCCATCCATAAGACTACATCAAATCCTTCTAAGGTCATCACGAATAGCTTAGCCGAGAACCTATGACCTTCCAGTTCTATGGCACAATCCTTTATAACATCAGATATCCTAGTAAACTTATGCTAGTAGTTTCTATGTCAAATGGCTTATCGATCTTTCTACTCCTAACAGGTAGTTTATCACAGAAGGTAGTAGATATAAAACTCCTTCTAGCATCAGAATCAAAGAGTACATAGGCAAAAAAGTTATTAACCAGAAATGTACCTTACACAACATCGGGGTCCACTCTAGCCTCCTCTCGGGTCATAGTAGAGGCCCTTGCCTTTGCTTTTTGCTATTCCTTCCCATTCTCAACTTCCTTCCTTGCCCTAGAATTTCTAGCCCTCGGCTTCTTGCAGTCTCTACTTAAATGCCCTATCTTTCCAAAGTTAAAGCATCTTGCTAATACCAAACTTCCTGGGCCATATGCCCCCCCTTCCCATATTTGAAGCACAATCTACTTCCCTACTTACATTCAATAGAATGACTCTTCCCATATTTCTTACAATCCATTCCCCCACTCGTACCACCTGTGACTACCGTACGTCCATCCACCCTTGCCTTCTTACCACTATATGTAAAATCACCATTTCCAAAAGATTTCCCATTCCCCCTTTTGTCTACGTCCCACCTCTTCTTTGCCTTAACCACTATCACTTCCTCTCGTTCATCATAAAGCCTTCCTGCCAGATTAACCACTGGCCTAAACATACTTGGTCGGGCGACGATCATGTCTATACGAATGTCCATCGGCAGACCCTTGATATATCTCTTGATCTTCCATTACACGGGTGCCATATCATAAACTTGGTCATGTATAACTGGAGAGTCATGGTGTCTACTTCAATTTGCAAGAATTCTTTCTTAATCTTGTCCAACTACTTATGAGGATAGAATTCCTCAATCACTAACTTTTTAAGGTCTAACCATCTCATCTTACTAATGGCTCTGCTACCTTTAGCCTGGATGATATTGTCCCACCAGCACAAGACTGAATTCACAAACGAGTAGGTAGCAAACTTCAACTTCCGATCCTCCCTACACTCACTATTATCCAACACACCCTCCATCTCGCTCACCCACCTATGAGCAGTAGCAGCATTTCCATTCCCATCAAAAGTTAGGGGCTTACACCTTTGGAATGCCCCATAGTTACATCCTTTTGTAGTTTTGTTCATTGCCTCTTCCTCCTCATCTCTAAAAACAACCATCATAGTCTCTGGTTTCTCCCGTTCTTTGGATCCTCCCTCCTTGTTTCCCTTCTTATTTGAACTTTTATTGTTTGGTTCTCTTTTCTTTCACCTTCCTTAACTACCCTGATGACCTTAGTCACGAATGAAGGTAAGATTGTCTGCATGACCTGATGCACCTCATCGATTATGGCTTCTTTCATTTTGAACTTTAGGTTACCACTCTCATCTCCACCCTCATGGTCATGGATTTCGGGCTCCTCATGAGTCATCTCAGTAGTTTTTGCGCTGGTCCTAGTGACACGCGGTCCAGCACCATGTCCACCATGACCTCCACCTCAAGAAACTTTCGAAGATTTCCTAACAGCCATTCTTGACTCGTATAAGATTTAAACACCAACATGATCATTCAAGGTAATGGACCAGATTATGACAAGTATGGAAGTTTATGATAGCCAGTTGTTATTAGCTACTTACCATATGTTTCATCTCCTGGACATTTCCCATCCTGATTACATTGATATTTAAACATACCATAAGCACATAATTCATATTACACACGCACACATTTCACTTTTCCAGCATTACATAAAACATTTACTTGCAGGCATGCAGCTACTCAGGCTGGCATCCCTTTCCTTTTCATCCCATTTTCAGTTTAAGTTTTGGTTTCCTAAATAATTTTATCAAATTCTCTCAAACTTTGGCTCCGATACCAACTTGTAAGGCCCCAAACCCGGGAACACTTACAGTTGGTCACTCATAGCATAAAACAATTATAAAAGTAACATTCATAACGGAATAAATAAATTTCTTTTCATACAAAAGAATAATACTCATCTCAAAACATCGTTCTACTTCTATCAGTTATCAAAAATATGTTAAAAATTACATCCATTCAAAAACTCATTGGATGCTAGACGTGAATTGTCCTAATACCTTCTAAATCCATGCCTACACCTCTTCAGCACCACCAACTACCTGCAAACTATTATGCATACAAAGTAAGCAATGGTGAGTGAGTTCTAGTTTATGATAAAATATACTTTTCATTCTTTATAACATTTGCCTTTCATACATGAGCACACATTAATGCATACACATTAACATGTTCATTTCATTATCTTTCATTATCATTCTTTCATTCATCATCTTCCACTATAACGAATCACTGTCTTGTGCTAGGTCCCCAACCTAAGTTATGGGACTAATCATAATCTTGAGACCTAGCGACAACGATCCCATTCCGTACATATTCGATCACAAGGATTAGACTCCTATGAGAATCCTCATGGCTATACAGCTTCCCACAATTGAGCTAACGACCCCTTAATGAGTCGTAAACCTCCATTCATACATGGCACACTTTTAGGGTTAGCCCCCTGTGCATATCCTCACGGGCTAGCTTGTGAACCTCCATACATTCGCTTGCAAGACTTCCATTAATTTCTTATGTTTCACTTTTAATTATCGTTATCTTTCACTTTTATTACGTAATACTTTACTTATAGTAGTATATAAACATACCAAGCAAAGATTCATCATAAACTTTCATCATTAGACAACACGTAAATTTAATAGGATAACCTATAGCGTAACACTTAGCTATACGAGGACTAACTTTATCAAATCAGAGCACATGAAAACTTCTACTCGCATGAGAACTATACATATCACGCGAGAACCTTCATATTGCGTGAAAATGTACTTGTCGTGCGAATATATATTCAAATTTGAAACCCTTGCATCCCAAGTTACCTAAATTGCACGAGAACTAGCATAATGCACAAGGACTTAAGATTCCTGCCTAAACACAAGTTAATCATGTCTAAGGCTGAAGCAACATAACCAATAGCATAAACAACATAATTAAGAACATAGACAAGTAGCCCAAAACGTATAAAAACTTGGAGAAGGGGCTAGAAACTCACCTTTTTGAAGATTTAGCCCAAAATACACTTTCCCGAGAGCTTCTTAATCAAACACTACATATTCACGCATTATATGCATCGATAATCATTCCTTGATACATCAACGGCTAATTACATGGGTTACATACCTTAAATACTTAAATTCCTTGCTTTCTCACTCTAACTTCTTGACTTTCTCTCTCTAGCAGGAGGGGTTTTTGCATGAAAATAAGGGTAAATAGATGCTATCATCTATTTATAGGATCCCAGACTTCTCGCACGAGAACTCTTTTTCTGCGTGAGAACTCCTTTTCACTTTAGAACTTCTTCTTTTGATTCCTTGGAAACTTCACGATGTTACACTAGGATAAGGTGTAATTATTACCCAACCTAACAAAACCATTATCCTTCTTGGTTAATCCCTTCGAACACAAATACACAAACACACTATAACACCCCAGTTTGTATAAACCCAATTAAAGGAAAGAAAAAGGGGTACGGTTTACAGATTTAAAAGAGAGTAGGGGCTAAAGATGGGCATGTGAGAGTTGAAACCCTAAAACCTCCCCATAAAAGAAAAGGTTCCCGCCACTTGCATGTTCCATGCAAACAATGGGCGCTAGAGAGAGAAAAGTGCAAAGGTATCAACTTTTACGTGCGAAATAATAGATCTAGGCTAGATCTATGTTATTTAGGTGTTTCAACACCAATTTGATAGATAAACTTGACACCTTTACATGTGTTATGTGTAGATCTCAGATACCTCTTATGTCACACCCCACCCAAGGCAGAAATCACAGGCACTGTCATGATTTCCATAACGTTTGTTTATATTAAATGACACTAAAAGACATTATAACAAAATGTTTTAAATGATTTCATGAGTCAAGTTTCAAATTATTTCCAAAAAGACACGTTGCAAATTGTTTCATAAAATACTAGTTTACAAGTTGTTACGCAAAAGACATGGGTTTTGCAACTATGGCCTAAGTCGTGTAAGCTATGAAAGAAAAACTCCAAAAATGCTCCTATATGCATATGACTCCATAGATGACTTAATGTACTTTAACTTCTTGAGAGAAAATTGTGTAAAAGGGTTAACGTAAAGTTGGTGTGTTCACAAGTTTTAAAGACTCAATAAAAAATTTAATGTTACTTGTTGACGAGATCTTTTGAATACTTAATATTGTTAATTAGAATAATACATCAATGTTACCATTATCGTGAATTCCCATAACCAAACTTGTCTATTTCAAATTTGGCCCCTACCAATGTTTTACGGTAAAACATTGAAATAAGATGGACAATAATGCACCCGATTTGACCTCCAATCAAGGTTAGAGCGACTAACCACGGGTGGAGGTGTCAACCTAAATAGATCTATTCATAATTCACACGTCTATCGATAGTTAATGATTATAGTAGTAAAGGGGACTTAAATGTGTTAATGAATCCTACTCATATAACATTTGTTTAATGTTTTCACTTGTATCCAAAATATGACTTCTAGCATGTTTTCTCCCTTAAATTTTGAAAGCAAAACCACTCTAAAGATGGGCCATGAGTCACACCTGATGAGCAACAATAAAACAGAGTAATAGTAGATAGCAAACTCCATGTACGAGAGTCAACCTATCCATGCCCTAATAATAAGACATGTAAGGGTCCATGCAATGATTCTAATGTGCAAGTTGGTTATGTAATCAATTCACCTAACTAGACTCATTATGATAACTCATTAAGTTTCAAAGTTTTGACCCAAAGATCGTTGGTGATGTGTTATGAATTCTTGAAAAATATACTCATACAATTTACATTATTTATGTGGGTCTATAATGTGTCACCGTGTCCTCGAGTTCATGAGTCCATGTATCAACATCGTATCAAAATTTGCAAACAATATTTATTGATTCAACTTGAGTCATAATTTGTATTGTGTAGAAATAAGTACATATATTTTTAGTTTTATTGAAAAACAAATTGGATTTTAATAATCCAAAATATAACATATTGGCTGATAATAATCCATACTATCAGTTAGCCTGATAATAATACTAACTTTTATTTTTGTTGCCAATGGCACTCCTAGTCACATAATCCTCATTTAATCACACTTGATTTTCGCTCGTTTTTCATTCAATTTCATTGTATGTTTTTCTATTTTATTCACAATAATCATCATAAACAAAATCAAGTAAAAATCAAATGTAAACCAATAAATAATTATGTTATTAGGATTTCTTTTACAATAAAAATAAAAGTTTGGATTATTATTGTCAAAATTGTCGGTATAAATTATTATCGGCTAATAGGTGATAGTTTAATTATTAAAATGTAATTTTCATGTTTAAACTAACAAGAGTTTTTTTATTTATTTTAAGGTTCTTGGTTTCTTTAAGAGATTCTGACACTAGATTACTTATGCATAATTAAAACTATATATACTCATTTAAATATTGAGTTCTACGAAGCATCCAAACACCTACGCTTTAAAAAAAGTTAGCTTATTTATATTACAAATTAATTTAACATAATATAAATATATGTGAAAGTAAATTTGCAACGAACTATCATATTTAATACGTACCCACATTAAAGTAAAAAAATAGAAAATAAATTAGATTTTAATAATTAAAACTATCACCTATCGGCCGATAATAATTCATACTATAAATTTATCAATAATAATCCTAACTTTTATTTTTATTGTTAAGAGTAATCCTAGTAGCATAATAATTCATTGGTTTACACTTGATTTTTACTTGATTTTGCTAGGGAAACGTACAATGAAATTAAATGAAAAACAAACGAAAATCAAGTGTAATTAAATGAAGATATATTACTAGGAGTGCCATTGGCAACAAAAATAAAAGTTAACATTATTATCGGCCAACTGATAATATGGATTATTATCGGCCAATTGGTTATAGTTTGAATTATTAAAATTCAATTTGCTTTTAAAAATCGACTTGATGACTGAAACAGAGTTTCATCCTGTATAAAACGAGTATCTCAATCTTAAATTAAAAGGGGAAAAAGACAGAAAGAGTGGCGTAGTAGTAAGCGCTTAATCATCTTTAGTAAACACGTCATGTTAGAATCATGCTATGAGTTTTCCTGAACGGCTTCTAGATCAATGATAATATAAATAAAGGAGAAGGTTAGAAATAATACCAATATAGAATCACGTGTGTCATAAAGACGTAGGAGACATAAAAATTGAAAGTAGTTTGCCCATACATTATGGCCTCAAGTCTGTCACTTTGATAAAGTCAATTACTAATTTAAAAGACCAAACGATTAACACGGGCGCCAGCTCATTCATATGGGATATGATATTTGTATATTTTAAGATCCAATGTGCCTTCAAGAGCTCAATCATCCTTAATTCATATTCAACAGACAAGGGTTGCTCTAGTTCAAGTTTAGACCAAATCAACATCAAGATTATTTCCAACCACTGGCCTTCGAGTTTCGACTTTCGATCAATGAAAGAGTGGAGGTTTGAATCGTTTTCATTACTTTCTCATGAACGTAAATCTTGTTCTTATAAGAAACAATTGCGGTTAGTATTATATGGCATTATTCACTCTACTAGAAAACAGCTTTTCTTTGACCAAGAGATTATCGACAGATAACTTCGGTGGTAAGAAAAACATTTTTAAGGATTATTGGTAATCCGTTAGTAACCTACTCAAGAAAGATACCTCAGAAAACTAAAATAAAGGTAAGTGCTTGATTCGAATTTGCCAAATTCTCTACTCAAGTAACTAGTTCCAAAAGTCATCTGCGTTAATTCATCGGGTGATGTTTTATTTTAGATGGTTAATTTCCCCAAATTTATGAGCAAAAGAGGAATTGTTTTAACATATCAGTAGAAAAAGAAATCATTCTATTGCGAATTACCACCGAAATTGCCCTTTAGATTGATCTGTTTAATTTGCAGCCATGTACAAATAAGATATTTAATTATATAGTCGTCCTATGTATATGCATGATGATTGGCGTTAGAGTTTAAAGTTTGTAAGTTTTAATTCTCGTTTATGTAACTCGTCTTTGTAACTCATGCATGATGATGGACGTTAGAGTTTGAAGTTTGTATGTTTTTCTCTATCTAAACCTCTTTCTTCTACCCACCACAACCTCCCCTCCTCCAACTTTTCTATCTAAATATTTTGTTTTGCCAAGATTGATAAGAACAACCGATAATCAATAGAATATTTCAATAGAATTTTGCAAGGATTATAGCCTTGTTTTGGTTACTAACTCTTGTTTATATACTACGAGACTATGGGGGTGACTCGTTGCAACCTTTGACTCGATTTAAGTATTATAATTTGAGGATTTAGACCTTTGACCTCCTACTAACTATAATTGCATAATCATATATGAAGTATACTTTTAACTATTTACAAGTTTGGCCTATTCTTATAAACTAGGAGATGATCTTAAGCACCAAGTAGTTTCCTTATCATGATAAACTTAACTCTTGGTAATGCCTTCACTAGTATATATATGTCTGCTCTTTGTAGTTCTTTACGTTTAAACACATTCTCTTATGAAATGATAGTGTATATCAATATACTTGCATCTTCGATGTAGCATGCAATTTTTCATTAATGTAATTGTTGAAATGTTATCAACCATTATAATTATTCTTTCTTCCTTCCATTTTGTTATTTCACTAAGTAGTCTTTGTAACTATAGTGCTTGACATGTTGTTGTGGCTGCAATAAACTTAGATTCACAAGATGATAGTGTTACAATTGGTTGCTCTTGAGTGTACCCTATTATAGGTGATTTCCAAAATAGAAAACTATTCTAATAGTTTTTTCCTTTTTATATATAAACCCCATACTACTATCATTATAACTAATTATCTTGCAATCTCTATTTTTCGATAAGTCCAAAATCTTAAGTTCCTTTGATATAACGTAATACTTGTGTGTTGGCTTTCATATGACCCTACTTTATTTTTGCATAAAAAGACTAAGCTTGGAACCGAGTAACTTAAATCTAGTCTTGTATGCAGGAAGTATCATAAACATCAAATTAGGCTTCTGTACTTTGTACCAGGATCTTCTCCATCAGTCTTTGTTAACTTTATTCCTTGATTTATTTGTATCTTGGTTTCGGTCCATTGGTATGTTGGTCTCATTACTATCCTATATTTGGGCATCCTTAAGAATCTTGTTTACAAGGCTAGTTTGCTTGATTGATATTTCACAACCCGTTTAGGTTACCTCTGTACCATGATAGTATGCTAATAGTCCTAAGTCACTCATTTCAAAATATTCTTCCACCTAAGTTTTGAAATGCTTTATTTCTGTCTTTTAAGTTCTAGTTTCAATAAGATTATCTACATAAACTCCAACCACTAAAGTTGAATTTTTTAATCTTTCTTAGTATAGACAACTTGTTCTAACATGCAATTCTTTCTTAAGTAATGTTTGGCCTCTAATATCTCTAATGCGTTTTAGGCACATTAGTTATGGATTAGGGAGAACTCCACAATTAAGCGTGCTTTTGTGGCAGCAATCCAAGGATATGTAACTCCTTATGAAGCTTTCACCCAAACAATCAAAAGCAAATCTGTGAGCTATTCGTGGGCAAACAGATAATATTAATGGTATAAGGGCCTGCATGTTACAAATGATATTAAAGTCATTTTTATGTCGTTCAAGATGTTGGGCAAACCTCATCAAGGATGATAAGTCCTCGGCCTCATCAAGGATGATGAGTCCCCGGGCTTATCAAGGATGATTTGTCTGCAAGAACGGTTATGGTTCACAACAGTTTCATAGTTGAAGACTTAACAACTTGATACACATTTAGTAGATCAAATAAGGAACCAAACAAAGAAACTAAATATAACAAGTAAGAACACTCAAGAACAAAACATATTGGTTTTTTAAGAAGGATGTATATAGCTCTCAAGTGTTTTACAAGTATTACTAAGCTTAGTCCTAAGACTGGTTACATAAGATACTTTATACTACATCCTACAGTCGGCCATACTTTGAAGGCCAGCTGAACACTAATCTTGACAACAAGTAAATGTAGAGTCAAAAGGAAGATTGCCTTTTGACTTGTGATTATGACATACCATAGCTCATATCATATTGTATTACAATAAGGATAAAAGTACAAGAGTAGAAATTTACAGACAAGGACACCATACTGAACAGTTGACAAAAGTAAAAGGTAATCACCAACTTACATAAGTTGGTGATCTTCAAAGCACGCATCAGAAAAATGGTAACGACAAATTATGTCAGAGAATAATGTCTTTTCTGTCTTTGGAAAAAATCAATCATTATGCTTTGGAAGAGTGTCTTCAGGCTTCAGAAGACTTCACTTTTGACTTTGGAATATTTCTGTTTTTGACTTCGAAAGATTTGACACTTAGTTAATTTCTTCTTTATGCATTGTCAAATCTTTCAAAGTAACTTCCTTGTACTTTAGTGCATGCTAAAAGATCTTTGGTTAGCATCAGCTTTTAAGATAAACTCTTACAAACTTCTCCTAGGCTGATGCTATAAAGACTTAAGATGACTTGGTCTTGATCCTTCACTTGTTTATGGCCATCATTAGAACCAGAGCCATTCCTCTTTTCATCAGTTGTCTGGATTCTTCAGGCTCTTATAGTATATTCTCATGTCCAAGAGATCATGTTCAAGATGGGTTTCTCAACAGCAAAACGCTCTAAAAATATTGCAGCTGGTTGAGCAGACTTTTCTTGTTGACCCTAAATACACTTAACACTAAATACACCTAAAGAGTTATCTTGTGAATTTTATGCAGTTGGTTTTAGAGATACGTCCATCTCATCTCTTATCTTGTGATTTTCAACACTAGACACTAAATACACCTTTAGAATTGATACCATAGCATGATCTAATATCATTCTTAATTCAATCACTCTTTATCTATAAAAGATTTAAAAATCCAATATCAGTGATAATGCTAGTGAATAATGCTTATCAGACCCAAATCATTTTCATAATCAAACATGAGAACATAATTTAAGATAAACCATGCTAGGTCTATAGGATGAAATACACATCAAGATTTTTCATTATACACTAGTGTTTATTATTAGGTCGCCTCTGAGACCATCAATGCCCAGCAAGTCATAATGGCCCCTAAACCATTACCATCCATGCTTAGGCATAATACCCCTTTTAATGTTCTACCCATCACATGTGCATCATTTCTGATGAGAGCACACATACAATCTTAGTCTGAGGCTTCTCTTGCATTTCAACAACATACGTTAATAAATTAACTATTAGTCAAGCATTTTCATGTGTAAATGTGAATCTCAAGCATTCATGAGTTTTGTTTTCAAAGACATTCATTTTCACCTTAAAGTCACGTCAAGCCTTTTCTATGTTTTTAGGTTAGTTCCAGGTGGCTTAAGTAGCACTTTAGCTATTCACCAAGCTAGAAACGTCTTCTAGAAACTTCAGGTAGCTTCGAATATTTAGGAATCAAAAATTGGGCCATGAAACAAGTCGGAATGGAAATCTGGGCATGCAAAACGATGTTAAGTGTGTGTGTTTGAAGCAAAGTTGTGAAAGTAGGCTGAAATACTTATCCACTGGGCGATGCAGCCTGCATCACGTGTCACCTCCGCATGCGTGGCACATATCGCGCATGCATTGCCTCGAGCCTTTTTTGGCGATGCGGCCCGCATCCATAGCCGATGCATCTGCATCAGTGTCCACATGTCCAACACTTGCCCATTATTCACCATCCACTTGGCGTCTTCGTAATATTTCCTTAGTCTGGTCGATTCTCCTTGCATCCATTCTTTGATGTGATTCGTATCGGCCTATTTTCCCAAATCTTTATTTTTTCTTAAATTTTCTCTATTTTAATACTTCTCTAAAATAAAAATATTCTAAGCTAACCTCGCAGCTAAACCTAGCAAGGGACTACCCCTTGGACCCGACCATGGGCTACCACCCAAAACCCCCACTATCCGGCGGATGGTTTTGAGTTTGGATTTCAGGAATGTTACGGGTGGCATGAGGATTTATGTGTTACAATGTAGGAAAGCAGACTTTGCATTCAAATGATGTACTCCCCAACCATTGTATGCCGTTAATGCTGAAAGTAGACGTATTGTTTCTATTCATGCTATAGGGAAAACACTTCATAAGAGTCTATCCCATGGTATTGCACATATCCTTTTGCTACTAACAAGCTTTTTGCAATATTATCTTTCTATTCGCATCTCTTTTTGTGTTGGATACCTATTTTAGACCTTTTTCTTTGTGTTCAATAAGAAATTCAAAAAACTTCCATGTGTTTTTCGTATTTATTAAGTCTATCTCTACTTTTATAGTTTGAAACCATTTCTCATCCTTTGTTGTCTCCTTATAATTCTAAGGTCCTTCTTTAGCCAATAGTAATTCATTAAGCTCTACCTCATAAGCTTGTTCTTTAATCATTTATAGAGTTCTAAAACCTCTTACTGGCATACAATCACAATTTCTTAATGAACTTTCAAATGACAATGTATAAGTAGTGCCTTCGTCTGAGTTTGGATTATAAGTATATGTAGGCAGAATGAAGAGAGAAAATGGCCTATTTATAGGTGACTGAACTTCTTCATGATTATCACTATTTTTGAATTCACATTCAAGGATTATAGACATAGTTTCATTATTCACTCATGGGTTAGTATTCTGATTGTTCCCACTAATAAAATATGCCCATTCTACTTCTTCACTCTCAATATTGTTAATGTAATCCTTCCAAGTTCCATGACCCCTTTTCAATAATTTTAATATCCATATCGATGAAAACATTTTGCTTAAGATCAAACAATCTATATGCCTTTGATAGTTCCTTAATTCCTAACTGTACCATAAGAGTATTTCTGTCATCTAACTTCTTTAGATGAGGTGATAGTACCTTGGAATATGCTTCACAACAAAAAACACTCAAATACTCTAGATTGAGCTTCTTACCCTTCAAAGCTTCATATGTGTACTATCTTTTAGACCTCTTGTTGGAACTCTATTTAATACATAGATAATATGCCTTGCTTTTTCTCCTCAGAAGTTCTAAGACATATTTATTGCCTTTAACATGCTACGTGTAATGGATATCATTGTTTTATTTCATCTTTTAACTCTTTTATTGTGTTGTGATGTGTATGATGTTGTGAGTTGTCTAGCCATTCCATTATCCTTATAACATTGTGAGAATTGATCGATGTGAACTCTCCTCCACTATCAGTACTAAGAATTTTTAACTTGGTTCCTACTTCAGTTTCTATTTTTTACTAAAACTCTATAAAGATCTCAAATGCTTGATCCTAGAGTTATGAAAATATTCCTAAACGTAATGCATATTTTTCTACAAGTATGAATATATGTATTCTTTCCTAAGTGTCTATGTAAAGATAAAACACCATAAAGATCTGCATAAACTATATCCAAATATTTAGTTAACTTGAACATATCTTGACTCGAGAATGGAGCTCTACTATGTTTTCCTAATAAATATGCATCATAAACTTGACTTGCATGACTAATCCAGAGAACTCGTTGAACGAAATTCTTTATGGTCATTATTTTAGTGCCAAGTCCAAGGTGACACAACTGCATGCTTGGTCTTTCATGTATGGTAAGAGACGATAGGTATACCAACCTTCAAGTTGATATTGTAAAGTCTATTCATTAAACGTGTGGTCTTCACAAGAAGCTTCTAATTCTGATTGTGCATGAGTAGCATGTCACGTTCCAATATCACTTTATACCCATATTCTATCAGTTTTCCTAGGTGCGGTATGTTACTCTTCAAACTTGGAATTTAGTATAGTTGAGATATAATTCTCTATTTCTTATTTTTATATTCAACAATACTAATACTTCTCCTATAATGTCCACATACGATCCATCTGCAAAATGAACATCTCTAGTGACCTTTTAATCTATCTCCCTAAGACAGATTTGTATACCAGTTATATGGTTACTTGCACAGTTGTCTAAGTACCATAGATTCTCATCGTTATTTGTATACTTAGTAGACTTATTATTATCTCATTTATGAAAGTTTCTTCATATTTATCTTTATCTCTACTAACTGTCATTAAGAGTGTCACCTCTTCATCTTCTTGCACTCAGTTTGATTGTTCTTGTATTTCATTTTGAGGGCAGTTCCTTTTAAGGTGTTCGGTCTTATTGCAACTAAAACATTGTACATTGCTTAATTCCTTTTTATACTTCTTTCATTTGTTATAGTTATTGCACTTGGACTTTGAGAGGAATTTGCTTCATTTTTTTCAAATAGTTTGGACTATCCACCATGGGATTTGTCTTGTGATGAATTAAAACTTCATTGTGCATAATTCTGAAGCATTTTCCATAACTAGAGTTGTTGTCATGACACATGAACACAAGTTTTTCTTGATTGTCAATTAGGCTTTCTTTCCTTAGGTTCATCCTTTAAATGTCATTAATATTCTAATAGTCTTATCTAGTGCCATTGTGTCTAGATCCGAGTATTGATCGATGGATACAACTATCTAAGTAAATTTCTCTAGTATATAACTCAAAATTTGTATAGTAAATGTTGTTGATCTATTGTCACTAGGGAAAGTGAATTTGGAGCAATAATAGAACATGTGCTTTTATTCAAACATGGTATGCTCAAGTGAATATGGTCTTATGAGACCTCTAGGGTGAGTGAATTTGGAGCAACAATAGACGACATACTTTTATTCAAACATGGTACCTTAATAAATGTTGTTGATCTATTGTCACTAGATAAGTGAATTTGGAGCAACAATAGAAGACGTGCTTTTACTAAAACATGGTACACTCAATATAAATATTATCTTGCAAAGATGTGTAACTACATAACAATGACTACCCATCATGACATCAACTCTAAAGTTGGTCGTATGAGACCTCTAGTCGATGACCCGTTGTTTTATATATTGTAGTGAGCTATAGTACTTGAGCTTCATCGGAGTAGGTTTCATATATGTTTTTAACGTGTTTCCTTAAATATGCATGATCCATAAGAGGTACACTTCAATGTGTTACAACACCTTGTTGTATTTATGATTCTATACAACATGGGATCTTACTCTATGCATCCTCCACTTCTTGTCTCATAACATATATAGACGCTAATTCAAGAGGTTTGTCCATTACCTATCGATCCACTTTTAGTTATTATGTATTCTAGGGAAAAATCTTGTTATCTTTGTCTTCGAATTGTCATGTTATTATTTCTCATTACAATGCTAAAGTTGAATATCATGGTGATGCTAATGATGTTCTTGAAACATGATAGCTTCAAAATCCTTGAAATTCATAATTTTTACTATGAGCCTCTTTTTCTTTGTTTTGAAAAGATGAGCATCGCTCACCAATCCACTAACACGACCAAAAGATCAATGTATTAAATATTATTATGACTGATATGCACATTATCCTAGAAAAGAAGCAATGGCTCAACTTCGTGCTCTATATGTTCCGTAAAGCTCGCAATACGATGATATCATTATAAAAGGCTTGTCGTCATTGATTTTTACCATGTTTGACAATAGCATGAATGTAAGGCATCCTTGTTCAAACTACTAGGGTTTGATAGGATATTATATTATATAGTTATCATATGTATAAATACGAATGTCCCCTTTGAGTTTATAACATTTTCTTAGAGGGTGTTATAGTTTTAGGTTGGTTAGATTTCATTCTCCGATATATATATATATATATATATATATATTATGGATCCTAAGAAAACCACAAAGTTATGAGAAAACTAGAGAAAACCAATGAAAACGGTCACATAATTTATAAATTTTTTATCACTATCCTTTATATATATGTGTAAGTATATATAAATAAAGGTATGGATCAAATGAAAAACCGTAGCATGGTTTTTCATATACGTCACACATAGGTTACGTATACGTAACCATTTTTCATTCGACATAGTGTTACGTATACTTAAAACTCTTCATTCTTGTATGGATGCTCAATATATATGTATCACATACTTAAATAACATTTTAACAATTAAAATAACAAAAAAGTTATGAATTATGCTATCGGTTTCCGTGGTTTTCTGTGGTTTTCGCATAACTATTGGTTTTCTCAGGAACCCTCCCATATATATATATATATATATATATAGGGTGAGGTTCAATTGTAAACTTTTAGAAATTATATAAACCAATAAAACATTTCCATCGCTCATAATATGACATGTTTCATGTTTTATTAAAAAAAGCGAATCTAATGTTGAGGGCATTTTAGTTCTTTCTATGTTTATCCTCCTTTTCATTTGTACTATTTTTTAATATTAAATTAACACAATAATATATGTGTTAGTGATTTGATGTTTTTATACTATTTTTAATATTATATTAATAGAGTAACCCATGTGTTAATTATTTGATGTTTATCAGTATTTTTTTACATGTGTAGAAAATAGTTATAAATACTTTAACACATTTGTAAATAATTCACTAAACACTTTAACTCATGTATAATAATAGTTCTAAGATAGTTCTGAATAATTTAACATATGTTGTTCAATACTTTAACACATATGCAAAATATAGTTCTGGGTATTTTAAGATAATTATGAATACTTTAACATATGTATTAATTAATTGAATATGAGTAGATGACATTTACACAAATAAAAAATAATCTATATCTAAGATCCAAAAAAATATTTACAAAATCAGAAAAAAAATCCGCATACCCCTTTCTTGATTATGCCTTGTATACATTTTAGATTTGGACTATTTAACATGTACTGAAAATAAAACCGATATGTAACATGAATTAGTAAATATGTAAATTATAGAAATATAAATCTGAATAAGAAAACGAGAAGTTTACATATGTGTATATTTAGTTTACACATACGGAAACCTTAGTTTATACATGTGTGAAACTCACTCTACATATGCTTACATATGAAACATCAATAAAAATTAATCTGATAAAAATAACATATAATTAAGTATCCCACATACAAATGTGTAATAATTTTTATACATATTTTAAACTAATATTTTTAACAAGAATACTTGAGTAGTTCTTTAGAAAACATCAGCAACTACATATGTACACATGTGTAAAAATAGATTTATCCAACATAAAAAAATATATACACATTTGTAACCTTGCATATGTGAGTAGTTCACTAAAAAGATTAACAATAAAAAAACTTAGGTTTAAACGTTGAACACCAACAAAAAACCCAGATCTTAAATTGAGCAACAACAAAAAAACCACAAGAACGTTAGAGTCGCTGTTGTCATCTTCCGTAGATGGTAGTTAGCTACCATTTTCATTGTTGCCATCTTCTTACCTTGAATATCAACAATAAAGCACATGTATCCTAGATCTAAAAAATCAACACCAACAAAAAAAGCATAGATCTAAACTGGAACAGGAATATAAAGTTCTTAAAACAATTAAAAAACCACAGATTTAACCATAAACACCAACAAAAACCATTAGTTTGTCTTCATCGCCATCGCCACCATCACCGTCGTCGCCGCAGTCACCATCGTCACCACCGTCGCCGCTCTAGATGATGGTCAACCACCGACGAAAGCTTCCATATCTTGATTTTCTCTAGCTTGATCTCTTCTTGTTTTTCATCTTTTAGAGAGAGAGAAAGATGATGTAAAAGATATAGTTTTAGACGGAGAGATTAATTGATTGAAATGAGTATGAGTGGGGTTATAATAATTCAGATTCAAAAAGATATGAAAATGACCAAATTTCCCTTTTTTGTCTCTTTGTATGCATGTCTCACCATTTGAAACAAAATGTATTTATTTTTCTAAAAAATCTGATCCATTGATCTAAATCTAATTAATAGATAAGATTTGATTTATTGGTTTATATAATTTCAAGTGATTTACATATAATCTCTTCCCTATATATATGTAATATGTGTGTGTATGTAGCTTATCATTGTAACTCAATTTGGATAGAGAAATAAAGAAACCTTTACAAACAAACAAGCAAACATCTCATTTAAATCTCACCGTTTAGTTTCCATAGACAACTTTCATTAGTAAGAGGGTTGGTTGCTGCTCATATTAAGAGTATGATGGTATTTTATGTATATGAATGATCTACTTTAGTTAGTCCATAAGGTTCTCTTTGATTAGAGTGTTGAAATTACACAATAAATCAATAATATGGTAGTTGATACATGTAATTAAGATTGGATTTTAATTAATGATTGCAGTGAATTCTAATCTACAAGCGATTATATTGGTTATCAAGTTTGACACACGTCCTCAAAGTGTGCTCCTAGTTGGATTTTTATTTTAACTACAACAATATTAGCACCATGGAAAAAGTACAACACTTAAGAATTCCACTCAAAGAGATAAAGTTGGCGACTAATAACTTTAGTGGTGAAAATAAAATTGGAGAAGGTGGATTTGGGAAAGTATATAAAGGCAAACTCATTTTATCTGGGTAACAGAATATTGTTGCTGTGAAGAAATTAGATCGTACAATGGGACAAGGGTACCGCCAGTTCTTGATGGAAATTCAAATGCTTTCGTGTTATAGGCACAAAAATCTCGTTTCTCTTCTTGGTTTTTGCGAAGAGGGTGGAGAAAATATCCTTGTTTATGAGTATGCAAAACATGGAAGCCTTGAAAAACATCTTACTGACAATAATCTATCATGGATGCAACGTCTCAAAATTTGCCTTAGCGTAGCTCGTGGTATTAATTATCTTCATAATGATGTGGGACCCCAATATAGGGTATTGCATCGTGACATAAAGAGCGCAAACATTCTCGTAGATGAAAATTGGGAAGCAAAGATATCAGATTTTGGATTGTCAAAAATAGGCATTTCGAATGTGCAGTTCACATTTATTGTGACTAATGCTTGTGGCACAGATGGTTACATTGATCCTCAATATAGGAAAACCGGAATTCTTACCAAGGAATCCGATGTATATTCATTTGGGGTGGTGCTATTTGAAATATTGTGTGGAAGGCTTGCAGTTGTTACTACATATCAAGATGAGCGTCGGTTTCTTGATTCACTCGCCCAACGATCTTATGAACAAGGCAAATTACATGACATAATCCTACCTAGTATCAAGAATGAAATAAAGATGGATTCATTAAACATTTTCTCTATGGTTGCATATGAATGCTTGAAAGAAAAGCGCATTGAGCGTCCAACGATGACTTGGATAGTGGAGAAACTGGAAGAGGCATTGGAGCATCAAGTAAGTCTCTTATGAAAAACTAACATACATAATTTGAAATCTATTCTAACTTTATGTCAACTAATCTATAATCTTCATTTTAAGGATAAGTAAAGTAGTGGGATTCATTCACGAAGGAACTTAGGCAAATTAAAATGAAAGTGTTCTTTTGAACTTGAGGCTGATCATGAATTTTATATGGAAATAGGAGGTTTAAAAAGGCCACTGATATTTCTATATGGTTTTTGGAACTCATTGAAGATCGAATTAAACTATTCTATCAAACCCTAAATCCTAAACAGTAAACCCTAATTTATCCAAATTCTGTCAAACATCCATGTTTGCCCTCATTGAAAGCAAATTCACAAAGTAATATTAAATTACTTTTTCTTTTTATTTTCTTATTTTTAATTTTAGATATAATTTGATTTTGCTCTAATAATATGCAATATTTATTCTTTTTAAAAAATTTTAAATTCATAGTTTTGTTTAAAATTTTTTGTCTACACTTTGACATAATTTTTATTAAAACCCGAGTTTCAAAAACTCATTTGTACCATCAGTGTATTGCTTAGTTGTACAATAAGGTCCAAAACCACTCAAAAGCGTCAATATATCCCAAGTTTGGACACATGCTTATAATGTTGGAGGACACTTTTATAGGAGCCACAAACACTTGCTAGGGAATTGACAACTACATCTGGTCACAAGGCTAAAAGATCACCATTTGAACGTCAACAAGTAAGAACTATTTATATGTGTGTGTACATTCCTCCTTTATTCTTTTTTTCTTTGGAATTTGTTCATATTATATTTATTTTTTTGAATTTGCTACAGGATAATGTTGACGCACTTATTGAATGTGCTATGAAAGACATTGGATTTAGTCGAGGCAAACCTGTTGCGGCCTTTACTATATACAAATGCCTTATCCATTGGAGATCTTTTGAAGCTGAAAAGACTAGCATTTTTGATCGTCTTATGCATATGTTTGCTTCAGCTACCGAGGTATTTTTCAGAAGTTTAAAGCTGCAAAAATATTTGACAGTTATTTGGTTTATTAATTTATATAAGGCATAACTAAAAGTTATCTTATTGTAGAATCAATATAATAATGAACATATGGCATATTGGTTATCGAACGCCTCTACTTTGTTGTTCTTACTCCTAAGCAGCATTAAACCTAATGGCGTGAATTCAATTCGAAAACATCCACCTCCAACTTCCCTGTTTGGAAGAATGGCAATGGTATTGATACTTAATCTTATTATTGATCTATATAGATATAGCTGAGCTAAAATACTTTTATTCTATATTAATTTAAGTTGTCTAAACAATTAGAACTTCAATAACTATATTCATTCGCTCAATGACATGATTTACTACTATGTGTAGGGATATCGTTTATCTACGGATGCAGCACTTGAGGTAATGCATCAAGTCGAAGCCAAATACCCTGCCTTGCTCTTCAAGCAACAATTAACAGCGCATGTGGAGAAAATATATGGTATTATCCGCGACAACGTAAAAAAGGAGCTGGGTTCATTTCTCAACTTGTGTATTAAGGTAGTTACAAAAGACTATATTACTAACATAATAACTCAATCTCGCCAACAGATCATTTTAGATGGTGACGTGCTTATAACATACACATTGGGTGACTTATGATGCGTTCAACTTGTTTGACCCATTGGGTAGTTCATGGATTGAAATTATGTATGAGCAAGAGTACGTTATTCTAGATGTGTTTTAATTTCAGGCATCAAGAGCATCCAAGGGAGTGCCACAATCTAATCACTGGCAAGCCATTATTGACTGCCTAAACACTCTCCTCAATACATTGAAAGAAAATTTTGTATGTATCTCTTTCGGCCGCCTTTCAAAAGTTATATTTATGCGCGCGCAGACACAATATATGTATCTTTACATATTACATATATGTGTGTGTGCTTTCACATATATCAGTATAATTCACATATATAAATGCTAGAAGGCTTATGAAAGCTGCATACAGGTGCCCCTCGTTATAGTGCAGAAGATATTTACTCAGATTTTTTCGTTCATCAACGTACAACTATTTAACAGGCAAGTTGACTGTAAACATTTTCAGCATGATATTTTATGATTTTACTCTAAAATTTTTCTTTTGATCACTATCGCTTTACAGTATTCTTCAACACCGTGAGCATTGTACTTTTAGCAATGGAGAATATGTCAAAGCTGGGTTAGCCGAGTTTGAGCTGTGGTGTTTTCAGGCAAAAGAAGAGGTGATGCTTCACACACCCACTGTAGTGATTATTATTGATCAGGTCAAGTTGGGTCATGGGTGAAACGGGTCATAGTAGCAATTTATTTATGTTTTAGTGGTTCTCTAACTAGTGGGTATCATATAGTTTGTAGGAGCACTAACCCATGTTTGCATGTTTCGTTTTACTATTTCTGTACTTTGACGGCAATGAAAGAGAAGAAAGGAAGTTTAAAGTAGTAAGTTCTTCCCTCTCTTCGTTGTTGTTTGTGTGTGTTCTCGACCTGAAGCAACAGCTGGTATCAGAGCGAGGTTGATGAATGAGGATCGGTTTGGGAGTTGTTTTAGAGTGAGGTGATGAACGAAGAGGTTTGGCTGGGCGTGCTAGTCAAAGCAAACAAGGAGGAGGAGTTAAATATTGGATTCCGCCGCAAAAAAAGCCAAGGAAGTAGGTCAAAAACTCAAGGGTTGAGTTTGAGTAAGAAGAGAACAGAGCAAAACAGGAAAGCAATGGCGGGTGTTTCCAGCTCAGTTTTTGGGTTGAAATGGTGGTCATATAGTTCCAATAACAGTGGTAGTAGTTGGCAGAATTGGGCAGCAAACGAGACAACGGTTTGGTCATTTTAGGTTCGGTTTTGAGGCTGATAGAGGCGTTTGAATAGCATGTTCTTAAGCACGTTTACGAGAACGAAGCAAGTATGTTATGGAAGAAAATATGAAACCGATTTGGTTTTGATCAAAAGAAACAAGTGAAGTAAGAAATATGATCAAGAAAAGAGCAAGAAATGAAAAAGAAAAAGCAAGAGTAAGCAAGTAGCAAGATGGAATCTTTATGATTTTGATAGTAGGTTTAGCAAGAATTCAAAGTAAGAAAGGAAGAAAGAAAAGCAAGATCAGCAAGATTAAGCAAGAAATACAACGATATAAGGAAGAAAATAAGCAAGAAGCAAGAATAGAGATCATGATATAGGGTTGAATGTTGTGATTAATCTTGATCGGGTCATGTCGGGTCATGAGATGAGTCATAGTAGCAGTGTATTCATGTTTTAGTGGGTTTCTAAGTAGTGGGTCACATTTTTGGTTCTGTAGGAGCACTAACCCATGTTTGCATGTTTTGTTTTACTATACATGTACTATGTGAACCAACATATATCCACACATTACGTGTCACGTGTGTGTATTTAATTATATTGGCTTAAAGATAAATGGGTAGCTATAGTGACCAAAATATATAATGAAACTATATTTCTTGTTCTGGGTGATTGAAAAGTGGTGTTATATTTGCAGTATGCGGGATCAGCTTGGGATGAACTTAAGCATATTAGACAACTTGTTGGGTTTTTGGTATGTACCTTCTGAACAAGTTGTTTATGTGTCATTTTCCACCTTCACATTTTTTAATTGCTTCAATTTATTTTTCTTAATTTCAAGATACAATTGTTTTATTTGTTTTATGCATCAGGTTATACATCAAAAACACAGAATATCATATGATGAAATCACCAATGATCTATGCCCCGTACGTATTTCAAGATATGATTGTTCTATTTGTATATTTTCTATATATATATATATATATATATATATATATATATATATATATATCTGACTTGATAGCATTTTATTCTAGATTCTAAGCATCCAACAATTGTATAGAATATGCATACTTTTCTGGGACGATAAGTATAACACCCGCAACGTATCTTCAGATGTAAGTTTTAAAATTTGATCGTTTTATAGTTTTATAGAAAGATCTTATAAATAACCTGACACTTTTCTTTCAACCAGGTCATTTCAAGGATGAGGATATTAATGACAGAGGACTCAAACAATGAGGCCAACAATTCATTTTTACTGGATGATGATTCTAGGTAAATTTGGATTTCTTAGAGCATTCACAGCCCATTCCCTATATTATGTGAGTGGGAGTTCTTAAATTATATGGAATGGTTTACGTGGTTGTGAGTGGAGTAGAAAGAAAATATTATTGTTTATCTGTAAATTTAAGCATTCACTGTTCAACCCTTATAAATTTTTTAATATTTTTAAAAATGGTTGTGAGTGAAGGAAAGAGAAAAGGTAATGAAAAAAGTATAAATATATATTATTTAATTGAAAGGAGAGAGAAAAAATAATGATTTTTAGTGTAATTATAAGGATAAAAATAAGGAATGGTATGTGAATGCTCTTACAAATTATTATTATATTGATCCTTGGATTAGAGATGAGCATTTGGTACCATAGTACCAATACCGTACTTAATCGGTACTGACCGAATAAAAACGATACCAGTATTGGTACTAGATTTTTCCTAAATTCGGTATCGATACTAGGCGATACCGGTATCGGCAAATATCGAAAAGTACTGGTTTGGTACCTTGTAACCAAATATAGTTTTTTTTTCTACCATTTTGATATAATTTAGGACAAATTTAAGGTTTTATATTTTAATATGAAGATTATGAATGCTGTCTATATAATTCCGAGACAATTTTTACTTATATTGATATTCAAAATTCATATAACAAATTGTTTTTTAGGTAAAAAGGCAAATAAAACACCAAAGAGGTATTGAATCGGTAAAATACCAAAAACCGGTACCATATCGATACCGAATCAATATTCGGTACCCACTTTTCAACAAATTCTTTATTGGTATTTTGGGTACCAACCACAATCTCATCTCTACCTTGGACATTAACCAAGTGACAATTAATATATAGTTTCCCAAATGTAATAATGACTCGATTTCTTGATTGCAGTATACCCTTCTGCACTGATGATATCTCTAGTTCTCTACAAATAAAAGAATTTATGGACGTGAAACCTGCAACAGAACTTGCTGAAAATCCGGCCTTTCTGTTTTTATACAAGTAAAGGGCATTGAACTTAAATCCCATGCAAATATATATTGGGAGAGATCATTTCAGAACTTCAAACTTCCATCAAAACTTAAGGAATGTGTGTGAAGCATTTAATTATTGATCAACAACATATATCAATACAATGACATTCTATTAATTGAATATGAGAATTAGGAACCACTTTTTTACAGTTCCTTATATGACACTATAAGAGTTATATGGGTCGTATAAAAGTTATATTGTCGTATAGAGTATATCAAATTAAAAATAAGATCTACCACGTTTTGGATGAAATTAACACCATCCTTTCATTTTTACCACATCTAATTGATTTCCTTCTATATATAACCCCTATACTTCTATGAATGCCATAATAGCCTTAGATCACTCTCAAATTCACGTCATAACACCTAGAAGTGTTGGCACGTAATTTCTCCCAGGGTTGTAAGCGAACAGCATGACTAGACACCCTTGCAAGTCGGCTAGGTTAATTAGGGTTAATTAAGATTTCTTGTTTAACACGTTGGGTATTGGCCAGTGGGATTTCGTTTAATCAGTTAAAATATTTTGGTAGCAGAAAAGTGATACATAAACCAATCATGAGCTTGTCAAGATCTCCCACCACGAGTCTAGTTGAAAGAAAACAAGAAAGTGAAGAAACCATAATAAATAAAAAAACTAGTCATAGTGTGTTTAGCAATCATACCTTAAAACTTATTGATGACAAACTAAAGGTGATCCCTAACGTTCCAATGATTGTTGAATGTTAGCACACACACGCGTTTCACCAACGAACTATACTCTTTCAGTTTGCTTTTACTTGCATTGATTCCTCAAGCCGAGACCACTTTGATCTCATTTTTCTTCTATGCTGACACTGTAACAAGAGAGGGAAAAAAATGGGAGGCGAAAATCATGGTATTGGTGTGCTAGGGTTTTAATTTAACTCTTAGTTTGATTGAATAGAAAGCAAAATTCTTTATTTATTATAATTCTTAAACTTGCTCACTAATTTCCTTAACCATATCACAATTTAGCTGTGATTATTATAAGTAATATATATCTAATATATAATTGATAGTTTTAATGGTTTAAACCAAACCTCATTTGCTTGGTATATTTGATTTTAGTGTGTAGGGGAATGTTAAACTAAAACTAATTTTTGGCTAAGAAGGCTAAGAAGGTGTTATCTTTTAGCTTCTGTTTAAAAAAAAAAAAAAAGAAACACTGATAGAATTTTGTTAGTGTGTTTAAAAATTTATGCTCTCTGATTAAACTTTATACTACCTGTTTGAGTTTGTGTTGTATGTGTCATATTAGCAAAATCTAATTTTTAGTTTAATTGTGTTGTCTTGTATGTTATATGTGTTGTATGTTGTGATATCTGATTGAATTTTATGTTTTTTGATGATAAATCTGACTATATGTCGAGGCGCTTCCAACGACGCTCGAATGAATTCAATCAGAGTTCATTCGAGTCGATTTGGAGGTGATTAAAATCATTCTTGCGATACTTAAAATAATTCTTATTTGAATCCATGCATACACACACACACTAGTAGGAACCCATGTGACACGACAACAATGACAATTTACGATGTAATATTCGTTTCTAAAAATAGTAATCTAAAAATCATAATTCGCACTTCAAATAGTTGTATTGTGATGAGATTAATTTTTGTCATAAGCTTTGCACATCTCAATTACTTTATCTACATGATTAGACCACCATTATTCATCAAAGTAGATACTGGAGTGTCACCCCCCGGCACGGGGGCATGAGATGCCAACAGATTGAATACCAGACTTAACCATAATTCATAAATTAATAATAAGAATAATGCCAAGGCCTATCACCTAGCATCATCATGAACACGAATTGTCTAGTACCAATTATACATAAAGGACACGGTGAATTAAATTGTCTACACCAGCTTATCAAGATACAATATTTTAAGTAAAACTAAGTTAGACTATCTTCAGGACCACTCGGAAGCCTATTCCCAAATCAGTCTACGTGCATCGCCAACATTCCCCATAGTATACATTCCAAACATACGTGCTTAAAAGATTTTGTCAGCAAAAAGCTGGTGAGATCTCGCGAGATTTTTAAAAACAGTTAAATAAAAATAATTTTATTTAAACAAGTGCATAATAAACAAGTCGCACATCCAATCCTGTACTAGGCACAATGTTATCCACCAACAATGCCCTAGTCTTTATTTGTATTATCCCATAATGTCCATGTTCCCTTAAATGGACATATAGTATTAGTAAACATGCATGACAAGCGGGTTTCCACTTGTACGAGGGGCTTCCCCAAGATAGTACTATCCATTGTACTAACGGCTCTAACTAGAGTTAATGGTGTGCAAAATGGGATATAAAAGGGAACCACCTTGATCATTAGTACACTGTTATTAAGAAGCATGTATTCATCCCAAAACGATAAAACAAAAAAGGAGTACACGAGACTCATCGAGTCTTGGTGTCTGGATACCGAAGAGTCTTTAAACTTGAATAGAAGCTTGCTATCACCTACCTATGGTTTATTTTCACATTAGCCTTTTGCACATACATCATGCCTTAGCCCATTAGTTTCTTTTATAGAAAATTCCATCTTTGGAAAGTTTGGTCTATGAAGTTCAAGTTATTTAAATGTTTCATTTTATATGTATACTCATAATGTTCGTGATAGCTATTAATAGTAATAATCTAGGAAGACTTATATATCATGTATGGGTAGTATGTATATGTTGGTTTATAACTTTTAATTTTTTTTAAGTGGATTTATTACTACATGGTGTGGGTTAGGAAACCCATTTATCTTGATGTGGACTTTTGAGCTAGGGAGCCCAACAAGTTCTTATTTGTAGTCCATAACCCATATGTAAGCCCATGCTCTTTGGGCTTAATTTCTTGAAGTCTTTTGATATGTTCACGGGCCAAACAAGTTTGGGCTCATCGTTATTAGTTCATAAATATTTATGAGCTAGAAATCCTGATTCAATTATTTGGGTTATTTTATCATTCAAGAATTTTATACCCTATTCATATTATGCCCTTATTAATGTTTATAGATATTTTTGGTTATTGTTATATTTTGTAAAGATGTTAACCGGTTTAAGTATAATCATTGCTAATTACTATTGGCGTGTTCATTTTGATTATATAACTTATATAATTAGAGAATAGCTCATATAATTAGCATCCTTGTCGGTTTAAGATTATTAGTGTTTGTGACTATTTTTATGTACAATATTATGCATTAATATAAGTTCATAATAATAAAGAAATTATTATTTTCCAGCCTTTTAATATGTAAAAATACTTTCTGGAATAATAAAATAATTTTTAAGTAATTTAAATGTAAATTCATAGGTTTTAATCATTTTTAACGGTTTTAAATTGAGTAATTTTATACATAACATTTTAAGCAACTAATTTAGCATATTATAAAATTTTCTAATATTATTATAGGTATCTTATGCTACTAGAATCTTTGAAATTAAAAATAAGATTCATGTGTGTCGGTTTATATGGTGTCATTCGCTACGTTGCGGTAAGCGTTTTTATGAACTTAATTACAAACAAAATATGAAATATGGTTGTAAAGCTTTATCATATTTATTTTCCGGTCCCTTATTATATATAAAAGGAGTTAAATGCGTTTTACGTCCCTGAGGTTTCATATAAATTGCCATTTGAATCCAAAAGTTTAAAAGGTTGCCATTTGCATCCAAAGGTTTCACAAAAATTGCCATTTGAATCCACTTAACTACTCCTAGTTAACGCCGTTAAGTTTCCTACATTAGAGGTATTTTAGTCAAAACAATTACAAAATAATAAAAATAAGATCTACATGATAAGTTTTAGGCGTTCAGTGTATTTTGGTAATCATCATTGCAATTTTAATTTACTAGAAATGATAGGTCAACAGTTATTTTATTTTATCAAGAAATTTATCTCTGAACGTCCTATTAGATAAAATAAAATATAAGTTTAACTAACTAAAAGTGATTCATTTCCAACTTTATAAAACATACAAAACAAAAAATATATAAATAAACAAACAAGTCAAATAACATAAATTATTTGAATTATAACCATAAAAGACAGATTATCATAAAAGTATAAGAACAATTAATAATATGACATTAACTACCATGAATAATAATCATAAAATATCAATTATCGTAACCATAATTAAACTTTAAATAAAATAAATCTATGTTTAATAAAACGGGCAAAAGTAACACGATTACTAAACCAAAATACATTAACAAGACAAACAATAAAATAATATTATAAAGTCAAACATAATTGCAATTATCAAAAGAAGCTAAACATATAAAAACCCTCACGTGAGTTGGTGTTTTATTTTTAAATTTTTTTATTAAAATAACTCTCATGTTGGAAACTTAACGAAAAAAATTAACTGTGTTAGTTAGATGTAGCCAAATAGATTCAAATGACAATTTTAGTGAAACCTTTGGATGCAAATGGCAATTTTTGTGAAACCTTTGGATGCAAATGGCAACCTTTTAAACTTTTGGATTCAAATGGCAATTTCTATGAAACCTCAGGGACGTAAAACGCATTTAACTCTATATAAAAGTATTTCAAAACATAAATTTAATTTGGGTCTCTAAGAATATTTATTTTCATATTTAACACGTTAAAACGTCGTTTTTATATATCGAACCCTTATAATTGCTCAAACAATATCACTCGAATATTTTTATTTACATTATGACTCTAGTGTATCATATTAATAAGTAAAAATTCGTGAGAGGGTTGTTTTATGAATAATTCGTGAGAGGCTGTTAAAAAATAGAAAACATGGGGTTTTTAAGTTTCTATTTTAGCCACCATTTTATATAGGTTATATTCTACCAAAATAAAATATTTATATTTTTTGAGGTGGTCTAACTATTTAATCACATTTTACCCATTTTTACACATTTACATCAACGTAGAAATCAAAATAATTCATATGACTCATTTAACACTTATATGTCTAAATTTTGTTGAAAATTTACATGTGTTTAGTTTCTGTAAGTTTTATGTTCTTAGCTCCATGGCTTTATTTTGAAGTTATCACTTGTATAAGTACACAAAATAGTAAAAATACTCGAATATGAATACAAATGAGGAGTTTAGTTTTGCCACGAAAGAGTAGAGTATGAGAGTTTAGAAGTAATCTTTAGTTTAGAGTTGGAACAAAAGTTCTAGAGCTGTAGGAGTTCAATTTTGCCACGAAAGAGTAGAGTATGAGAGTTTAGAAGTAATCTTTAGTTTGTTACACATGTGTAATGTGGTGTTTCTTGTGGATTTCGACTTATTAAATGTCAAGAGGGATGTTGGTATGGATTATTGACCCTTGCACTCCAGAAAATAGGCTGTAAAGAGGGTGTGGGAACAATAGAATTTATGGTAGATGTGTTAGTTATGGATTGGAAGGTAATAAGGTACAAAACTTCAAGTTTTCATGGGTTTTTCGACTTACAACTTGAGGTGCTTGATGTGGCAGCCTATATCCCGAATTTAGGAGGTTTTTGAACACCAAAAGAGTACCACAAAGCTTCTGGAATCGAAAGTGGTGGTTACTTGAGGATTACGATGCATCATATCTCCATAAAATCGAAGAAGGGTGCCATATATGGTGTGTTTTATCTTTAGGAGGTCAAGGATCTTTATGGATCTTCTTCATAGAGCTGAAAAATGCAGGAACAAGGATGAAGCAGATGTAGTGTTATTGTATGATTTAAGAAGAATTTAAGAGAAAGAATGAATCTTTTGCATGCATAGAGATTTGAAAAAGTAGACAAGATCTTTTATGCAGAATTGTTGGAGATTTTAAGAAGATCATAGGATTTGTATGAAGATATCTAGTGATTTAATTAATCTCAAGAATGATACGAATTGGAGGGTTTAGGTTGACATAGGATATATATATAGAGAGAGTGAGAGAGAAAGAAAGAGAGATGGAATATTTTGGCAAGGTTATCAAGTTATCTAATTAATAATTTTTTATGCAATATACATACTTACATATGCTCTAGTATGTATATATATAGATGGTACATTAATGTATCTTATTTAACTAGTCGTAAATTGATAATATTTATTTTAGATATATTTATTTATTTGTAACTTACATATTTATTAAAGTATAACTATAACTATTTTATTTATATACTTTTATGAGTTATTAGTTTGTTTATATGCATACATGTATATATTCATATTGGTGTATATGATGAGGTCTTATTTATTTTATGGAATAGTTTTATTTTGTTCATTTAATTTCTTATTACGCGTTTCTTATATATATTCATCATGTATGCGTACGCACATATATATAGTTCAAGTGTGGCTATAATTTATAATTTCATGTGAGTTATTATTTAAATGCCACATGTATAATTAACTAGTTATGTGTATATATATATATGAATATATATATTTGTATGTTGGAGTTCGTCTAGGCTTGAGGTTGTTTTTATATATTTCGTTATATATTTTGAGCATCTTATTCATTCTTGCACTAGCATCGAACAACTATATCTCACTTTGGGCTAAGCATAATGAGCATCTTCTAGTGCCTATAATGGATAACCTTGTCAAGTTTCTACGGTGGTATCAATTCACCTTTCTAGGCTTATGTCTATTTCTGTGCATGGTAAGCTCTATTTAAAATTAGTAATAATAATAAATAAATAAATAAATAATATTTTAAAATGGACCTGAAAATTGGGTGATTGTTACATGGAGTGTCTTGTATCTCTTCTAGTTTCTGCTGTAGCTACTAGATGAGACATTCTTGTAGTTTCTCCTTTTTTTTACTAGTATATCTACTAAAGGTAAGGACACTTGATGACCTGTATGAAAATACATTGGAAACAAAGACAATTAATCATACATGTCAGTTTGGTTTATCATTGATTTAACCAATTACGTTTAAAGATGCATTAAAAAGTGAAACATGGATAAAGGTGATGAATGTTAAGGGATGATCAAGAGAATGTTATAGAAACATCCTTGTACTTTCAATCATCATTTTACAAATGAAGGGAGATGAAGTATTTATATGTATTGAACTTAGCGGGTACCCGAAATACAGCAGTTGGGTCATTTAACTGCCATTAACTACCTTAACCGCCAATACTTAATTAGGTTATACAACAATAATACATTAATTACGCTAACTTAGGATAAAACAAACACTAAGTCTAACATTCTCCATCCTAATGTTGATTTATCTTTTCATGCATTTATATCTTCTTTCTTCACATTGTATTGTTGTTGCCTTCATTTTCTTCATTCTTGTTGTTGAATTTTTTCTTGAAGTTTAACATCTCTTTCTTTTCCTTGCTGCAACTTTTGATATCCATAACCACATTTAGTTGTTTGATTCTTGCTTGATTTTGCCTGCTATTTGTTACTCTTGCTAATTGATTCAAAATGGTTACTTTTTGCTAATATTGCTTTTGCTTTGCCTCACGATTCTTCTTTCTTACATTGCCACACAGGTCTTATTCTTGTTTTGCCACACATGTCTTCTTTCTATAAACCTCACAAGTCATTTTTTTTATTTTGACACACAGGTCGAACTATCAAACAGGTATTTTTTTATAAACGCCACACATGTCGTTTCTCTTGCTTTCGCCACACAGATAGAACTCGCCAAAAGGTCTAATTTGCCACATAAGACTAACTTGCTTACTTGATACTTGCTTTTGGCCAACTTGCTAACCAAATTTTCTTTGCTCCCAACCAACTTGCTAATCGGGGCTTTGTGCTCCTAGCCTACTTGCTAATAAGATTTTTATGCATTAACTTGCAATACTCAATGAGTCATGAAGTTTTTGTTTACTTGTTACTTGCTTTTCTCAACAAACCACAAAAGGACTTTGAGTATCTTGCTATTTCTTCTTCAAATCGTTGTGATTCAATTTAACTTGCTTTGCAAGCTAAAACGAGTTCGGTTTCTACTTGCTATATGAAAACTTTTAAGTTATTTGTGACGAAATCTATTTCTTTGTCTTGGTTATGATGGAATCCGTTGTTTATGATTTCAAAATAATATCATAAACTTTTTAATAAAACTTCTTTAAATTTCTCAAAACTTTAATTATATTTTCTTTGACAATTAAATTCAAAAACATTTACAAAAAACAAATCTTGTTCCAATAAAAATCTCTTTGTCGTTTATTTAGTCTTTTCGGGAAAAAAAAAAAAACAAAGATTATTATAGGAAAAGAAACAAGGCTTCCTTCTAGAACAGTTTCACACGAATTTCTATTTTGACTTTTCCTTTTCTTTTGACAATTGGATAATTGCCGCAACACCATCTTCTTTAATAGAAACCTTTACATTTACAATTTCTGGTTTCTATTTAAGAACATCTTGAACGGTTTTTTTCTGAATTCTGTTCACAAGTTTGTCGTCCGGTTGACTTGTGATTTCTTGATCGTAACACAGGGATGAAGTTTTGGTTTGAATTTTGTAGAAACATACTTGTAAATTCAATTATCATCTTACAAATAAAGGAAGATGGATATTTATATGTGTTGAACTTGGCAGGTACCACAAATACCATGGGTGGGTCATTTAACCGCCATTAACTACCTACACCGCCAATACCTAGGTTATACAACAATAACACATAAATTACACTAACTTAGGATAAAACAAATATTAAGTATAACAATAAAAGATGAAATAAAATCACTCAGGAAACATAAAACATGATCTCTCACAACCCTCCCCACAGATAAACAACCCATAGGTTTGAAATAGGTCTTAAAATTAAAGACTGATGCAAATGTAATGTAACCAGACACAGAGCAGTTAGTTGCCAAGGATATGTTCAAGAATATGGAATTGATTTCGAAGAAACATTATTTTTACTAGCACGGTTTGAAACCATTCATCTTAAACTTTGTTTGGCAGCTTACAATGGATGGGTTGTTCATCAACTGGACGTGAAAACAATGTTTACGAATGGACGCATTGAAGAAGAGATATATGTATCGCATTTACAAGGCTTTGAGATCAATGGTAGTGAATATAAAATTTATCGCCTGCACAAGGCACTTTATGGCCCAAACAAGCCCCGAGAGCCTGGTATAGTAGGATTGATGGCTTTCTAAAGGCAAACGGGTATGAATGGAGTCTCATGAACTAACACTGTTTGTGAAGAAGTTTCTTTCGGTCTGCTTGTACGTAGACGAAATAATATATACAAGCTCATCGCTTGATACGAAGCAAGAGTTCAAATAATGTATGATTCAAGAATTTAAGATGTCTGATATTGGATGAAAGCTGCATTATTTTTTGGGACTTGAAGTAATGCAACATGATGATGGAATCTTTGTCTTAAAAAACGTTATGCCACAAATCTGTTGCGAAAGTTTAGGATGTTGAACAGCAAGATAGGCATTATGTCCATGAATGCTGGTGATCAGTTTCACCTGGATATAGGAAGTTAACCAATAGAAGGCTATAGATATCAGTGTTTGATCGGAGGGCTGATTTATTTATATAGCCTCCTCTGTTGGATTTCTTTCACAGTTGATGCAACAACCTTCATAAATCATTTTATAGCGTGAAAAAGAATACTAAGATATGTGGCAGGAACAATTTATTTGAAATGAAGTAAAGGATGTGAAGTGGTACTTGCTGGATACATCAATAGTGATCGAGCAGGTTCGTCGACTAATATGAAAAGTGTTTCTGCTCATGTTTACTCTTGGATCAGGAGCAATTTGATGGAGTTCTAAGAAGCAACGTGTAGTCGCTTTTTCTACGACTGAAGCCGAATGCTACTTGGCTACTGTTGGCGCATGTCAAGGCTTTTGGCTTTGAAAAATGCTGGCTCGACTACATCACAAGCAAGATTCTGTTGAAAAGTAATATGTTAATCCATATGTGTCTAGGTATAGTTATACTTTGGGTCATTTATGTAATATGTATGAAGTCAAACTTAAAGTCTAACGTGTATGTCTATTTTTGTATAAGGGCTTAGTATGTCAAAACCTAAAGTTGTAAACTACCACATAGGGTATATATATGTCATCAAGAGTCTGTAATCATTTATAATAAACAATATATATCTATTGTTCATCATGTCTCTCAAGTTTCATACACAAATTGTTAATATGCAAGTATATAATAAATAGCCTAAACGATCCTAAAGGGTCAAATATTGGTATCAGAGTCTAAGGCTCAAATCTAATCAATGATTTATTCTTGAAAACGCAATCATAAACAAAATCGATTCAGAGAAAAATCGATTCCAAGTAAAACATTTTAGAAAAGGAAAAACAATTCAGATAGCATCAAATCGATCGGATTAATTGATTCAGCCATGTTAAATCGTTTAAGAAGAATTAAACGATTCAGACCAAAATTGTTTCATAGGGGTAAAACAATTTAGAGAACAACAAATCGATCAGACTATTCGGTTCAGTGTTGTTAAATTAATTTAGTGATAAAATCAATTAAGACTGATTGCAAAATACAAGAAAACAAAACGAAGAAGCCAGATAAAAATCGATTTCAGAAACAAAATCGATTCAGTATTGTTGTTCACAAGTGGCGAATCAAATTCGGAAAGTTTCAAAGATTCAGAAACAAATCGATTTGGTTTTTAAATCAATTCAGAGCAGAGATGAAGACTTTGAACAATTACAACAATCAAAGTCACACAAGAACAAATCGACTCAAAATTAGTCGATTCAAAACCTGAAAGAAATCAAAATCGATTCAATTAAATAGATCAAAACAAAAATTCCAAAATCGATTTCAGAATAAAAATCGACCAGAACCAAAGAAACCCAAATCGATTTAGATAAGTTTGATTTATAAAAAAATCAAATTCATAGATTGAGAAAAAGAAAACATACCGGTTGTGGTTGTGAGAGAGGAAAGACACCGTTGCACGCTAAAATTGAAAGAGACAATTGAGCTTAGATTCCCCTATCATGTTAGAGAACCAAGAAACCAGAAAGAAGGGTTGTCGCCACCAGCATCCGTAAATGAGAAGAACAAGAGGGTCGTTGCCTATTTGTTTGCGAACCAATTGAAGAAGACGACTAGTTTGTGCCTATTGTTTGTAAGGGACTCTGGTGTGGCCCAAAGTGTGGATGAGCAAGCTATAGGCTTTTTGGAGGCCCAAGATCGCTTGTCAAAAGGGGCTTCACTGAAATGGCCATAACTTGGGCTAGAAGTCTTCGTTTTGGGCCTGTGACTAGTCGAAACGACCGTTGGACCGAGGAGCACGTTTCTGAAACAGCCATAGGCGGTTTAGGTCATCGTTTCGGCCCAAAAAACAGCTTATTTTATGAGTTATTTTAATTTTTATCTTATTTTTAGATTTTGTTGGACTTTACATTTGGCCCAGGTTTTGGCCCACTTATGTTTTGTGGCCCATTCTATTTTTGTTTTATTTCTTTATATGCATGTAAGAGATGGGGGGAATAATTATTGAAGTTTATAAAAAAAACGTTTGTTTCTCTCTACACAGTGTGTGTTAGTGTGAATTCCTGATTATCGGCATTCTTTACGAATCAACGATAGTTAGAAGAATTGTTCCTGGTTCTCGTTGAATCAACAGGTTCAATTGTTTATCCTTCTGTTTCCGACTGCATCAATTGGTATCAAAGCCAAATTTCCTGATCAAGATGCCTCCACGGAGAAGACCTCTTAATGATGTTCATGAGCAGGAATTGGAGCAGCGTATTATGGCAAGGATGGAGGAGCGGTTAGATCAATTTTTTGATCAATTGGCTAATCAAATGCAAGATTTGATGAATCAAGGAGGGCGTAATCGTAACCGACGTGAAGAAGCAGATGATGAAAATTCGTTTTATGAGGGTGACGGTTCTTCTTCTGACGAACGTGTACAATAGAATCGAAGGGGTGATAATAGGTGTTGGGAGGCAGGAATGAGAACCAGTATTCCTGAATTTGATGGTGATACTTTGAATCCGGAAAAGTTCATTGATTGGCTTGTGTTGTTGAAGAAGTGTTCGAATTCAAAGAGGTTCCTGAAGACAAAAAGGTTTCGTTGATCGCTACCCGGCTACGTGGAAGGGCTTCTGCGTGGTGGCAACAATTGAAACTGACGCGGGAGAGAGTTGGAAAGCCTAGGGTCACAACTTGGAGGAAGATGAAGAAGTGCATGAGGGCCAACTTTATTCCTCATAATTACCAGCGATTAATGTACCAGCGGTTCCAAAATTTAAGACAGGGGTCCAAGTCTGTTGAGGATTACACGACTGAGTTCTATCAATTAATTGCTAGAAATGATATTCAAGAAACTGAAGAACAACTTTTTTCTCGTTACATTGGTGGACTGAGGGTTCAGATTATGGAATTCATTAACATGTTTGATCCGGTGACACTTTCTGATGCTCATCAACGTGCTCTAGCTTTTGAAAAACAAAACCGACGTAGTGGTGTTTCAACTTCTGTCAGAGGAAGTTCGGGTAACACGACATCTCGTTTTGTGCCTAACCAAACAAAACAGGGTGTTGGTAATAATGGACCACCTTCTAAAGGAGTCGGCAGTAGTAGCATGAAGTGTTTCAATTGTGGGGAGACTGGTCATCGACAGTCAGAATGTAAGAAAGCTAGTAAAAGAAATATGTTTGCTGACCCTGAGGAATGGGAAGATGGTGGTGGTGAGGCTGATGAAAGTTATGAACACACTCCAATATTTGATGAAGAGCTTGAGTATGTGGAAGAGGAGGTGGCTGGAGACGTGGGAACATGCCTGGTGGTTAGACGTTCGTGCTATACACCAAAGGCAAATGATAATGATTGGCTTAAGCATAACATCTTCCATTCAACATGTACCGTGTTAGGGAAGGTTTGTACTTTTGTTATTGATTCAGGAAGCTGCGACAATTTAGTTTCTGAAGAGGCTGTTAGAAAGTTGAGCCTGAAAACAGAGAACCATCCTAAGCCTTATAAGCTCCAATGGTTTAAGAAGGGAGGTGAGGTGCCAGTAACTAAGCGTACCCATGTTCCTTTTTCTATTGGTAAAACATACAAGGACGAAGTCTGGTGTGATGTGGTTCCCATGGATGTGTGCCATTTGCTGTTGGGTAGGCCATGGGAATATGATCGCAACGTAGAACACAATGGGCGGTTTAATACTTATAGTTTTCTGTTTGATAACGTGAAGATAACATTGTTACCCACTAAACCCAAGGAAGTGGCTGCCAAACCTACTGCTACTTTGTTGACTCTTTCTCAGTTTGAGAATGAGCTGGAGGCCGGGGATGATGTTTTTGTGCTGATAGGTAAAGAAGTGGTTGAAGGTGCTAATGTTCCTGGTGCTATGATTCCTTTACTTGAGGAATTTTCCGATGTTTTTCCCACTGAATTGCCTGATGATTTGCCATCTTTGCGTGACATCCAACATCATATTGATCTAGAACCTGGATCACAATTGCCTAACAGGCCACATTACAGGATGAGCCCAGCAGAGCATGAGGAGTTGCGAAGAAAGGTTGAGGAGTTGATATCTAAGGGCCATGTTCGTGAAAGTATGAGCCCTTGTGCTGTTCCTGCTTTGTTGACTCCAAAAAAAGATGGCACTTGGCGTATGTGTGTTGACAGTCGAGCTATCAACAAGATTACTGTGAGGTATAGGTTTCCTATCCCTAGACTTGATGATTTGCTTGATCAGATTAGTGGTGCTACCATTTTCACAAAGTTGGATTTGAAGAGTGGATATTACCAGATTCGTCTTAGGCCTGGTGATGAATGGAAAACTGCCTTCAAAACTCGTGAAGGATTGTATGAATGGTTGGTAATGCCTTTTGGTTTGTCAAACGCACCTAGCACTTTTATGCGTGTGATGAATCAGTTGCTCAGGCCTTTTATTGGAAAGTTTGTGGTTGTTTATTTTGATGACATTCTTATTTATAGTGCTTCTTCCAGTGAGCACCTCATGCATGTCAGGCAAGTTTTGTCCCTACTTTGAAGGGATAGTTTCTATGCAGCAGCAAAGAAATGTGTTTTTATGACCCCTAAAGTTCTGTTTTTGGGGTATGTTGTTTCTGGCGAGGGAATACAAGTGGATGAATCTAAAGTAGCAGCTATTACAAATTGGCCAACTCCAACTACCATTACTGAAGTTCGTAGTTTTCATGGACTTGCTTCTTTTTGTAGACGATTCATTCCACATTTCAGTTCTATTATGGCTCCAGTGACAGACTGCATGAAGGGGAAGACGTTTGTATGGACAGAAGAGGCCGAGCTTGCTTTTCAAGTTATAAAAGACAAGTTCACCACAGCACCTATTCTGGTATTGCCTGATTTTTCTCAAGTATTTGAACTTCATACTGATGCCTCAAAGGTCGGGATTGGTGGGGTGCTTAGTCAAGGTGGCCGACTTGTTACTTACTTTAGTGAGAAATTGACAGGTCCAAAGTTGAGGTATAGTACTTATGATTTGGAGTTTTATGCAGTGGTCCAAGATGTAAAGCATTGGCGTCATTATCTGTTTCACAAAGAGTTTGTTTTGTTCACTGATCATGATTCTCTAAGGCATATTCGTACGCAAGACAAGGTGTCACATAAGCACGGGCATTGGTTAGCATTTCTTGAAAAGTTTACTTTTGTAGTTAAACACAAGACTGGAGTTTCGAATCGAGTTGCTGATGCCCTAAGTAGGAGTAATTTGCTTGTGTCTATGAGGGTTGATGTGTCGGGCTTAGATGTCATTCGTGAGCAGTTAGCCATTGATCCATATTTTTCAGTTATTATGTAGGATGTGCAGACTGGGCAGAAGTTGGATTTTCTTGTGCAAGATGGTTTCCTGTTCAAGGGGAATCAACTATGTGTTCCTGATTCCAGTCTACGTTTACAGATTATTAAGGAGTTGCATGGTGAAGGGCACGTTGGTCGTGATCGTACTCTACAGTTGGTACAAGCTTCTTATTTCTGGCCTACTATGAGGAAAGAAGTGGATCGTTATGTTAAAAGGTGTCGTATTTGTCAAGTTTCTAAGGGCACAACTAGTAACGCAGGCCTCTATATGCCATTGCCGATTCCTTTGCAGCCCTGGGTTGATATTAGCATGGATTTTGTGTTGGGGTTGCCACGTACACAAAGGGGTAACGACTCTATCTTTGTTGTTGTTGACAGGTTTTCTAAGATGGTTCATTTTATTCCCCGTAAGAAGACAACTGATGCTGTTAATGTGGCACAACTTTTCTTTCGTGATGTGTATCGCTTACATGGATTGCCTTCTTCTATTGTTTCTGATCGGGATACCCGGTTTTTGAGTCACTTTTGACGCAGCCTATGGAGGATGGTGAATACCCAACTCAGCTTCAGTAGTGCTTATCTTCCACAAACGGATGGCCAAACTGAAGTTGTAAACCGTTCACTTGGTAATTTGTTGCGATGTCTAGTCGGTGATCATGTGAAAGCATGGGATCAGAAACTATACCAAGCTGAGTTTGCTCACAATCATGCTGTTAATCGAAGTACCGGGTTTAGTCCATTTCAAGTAGTTTATTCTTCTCAACCCCGGGGCCCACTTGATTTAATGTCACTTCCTGGCTCTGTTCCCAAAAAGGTTCAAGATTTTGTGGAGGGATTGCATGAAGTTCATAAAGTTGTTCATCATAACTTGTCCCAAGCGCCAAGTACAAGAAAGCTGCTCATAAAAAAGAAGGCATGTTGATTTTGAAGAAGGTGACTTTGTTTGGGCTGTGCTAACTAAAGATCGTTTTTCAGTGGGGGAGTACAACAAGTTGTCTGCCAAAAAGATTGGTCGTGTTGAAATTGTGCAGAAGATAAATCCTAATGCATATCGACTAAAGTTGCCTAGCCATATTAGGTGTTCTGATGTGTTTAATGTGAAACAATTGCTGCCTTATCATGGTGATTCTTCTGATGAGGAGCACGTTGAGAATTCGAGGACGAATTTTGTCTACCCAGGAGGGAATGGTGTGGGCCCAAGTGTGGATGAGCAAGCTATAGCCTTTTTGGAGGCCCAAGATCGCTTGTCAAAAGGGGCTTCACTGAAATGGCCATAACTTGGGCTAGAAGTCTTCATTTTGGGCCTGTGACTAGTCGAAACGACCGTTGGACCGAGGAGCACGTTTCTGAAACAGCCATAGGCGGTTTAGGTCATCGTTTCGGCCCAAAAAACAGCTTATTTTATGAGTTATTTTAATTTTTATCTTATTTTTAGATTTTGTTGGACTTTACATTTGGCCCAGGTTTTGGCCCACTTATGTTTTGTGGCCCATTCTATTTTTGTTTTGTTTCTTTATATGCATGTAAGAGATGGGGGGAATGATTATTGAAGTTTATAAAAAAAACATTTGTTTCTCTCTACACAGTGTGTGTTAGTGTGAATTCCTGATTATCGGCATTTTTTACGAATCAACGATAGTTAGAAGAATTGTTCCTGGTATTCTCGTTGAATCAACATGTTCAATTGTTTATCCTTCTGTTTCCGACTGCATCAAACTCTTTGCCCTAGCCTGTTTTGATCGTAAGTGGGTGTTTGGGATTGTTTTTTTCCCCATTATTTTTAACTTATTAACTTTTGATAAGTTAATAAATTAACAAAATGTTTGGCAAAATCAAAATAATTTTTCAAACTAAATTTTCATATAGGCTAAAAATAATGGTTTAAAAAGTAAGAAGTGAATTATTTATTAACTTTTGAAAAGTTATTTTAGTTTAATTTATTATTATACCCTTTTGCTATCTAATATTAACTCTTCCGAATTTATAAAACATGTTTTTTTGCTTATTTTATACCTTTTTAGTTTATAAGCTAATTTGAACACTTTTTTAAATACTTTTTTTGAAAAATAATAAGTTAATAAGTTTTTTTATCAAAAGTATATTTCAATTAAAAAATAAGCAAACCCAAACACACCCTAAGTCTCAAATAAAGAAGAAAAAGGACTCTTTGCCCTAATTTTGGTACTGTTCGTAAATCAAAGGGGAAAAGAAAAGGCCAAAGAAGAAACATATATAGAGAATTAAGTGATTAAGGAAAAGTGGGATTTGTTTTAAAAGTAAAAAGAAAGTGGACGTAAGCCATTAGGGGAGTTAAAAGTGGAGATCAAAATTGTGAGTATTAACTAGGCCCGGCAAAAGGGGCGGGTCGGGTCGGGTTAGGTGCCGGTTCAGGACGAGTTCGGTTCAGAATGGGTTCAGGTTAGAAACGTGTCAAAATGGGTTTAGGTCAGGATGAATTGGGGTCAGGATGGGTCGGGTCAGAACGGGTCCAATCCAAAAATATTAAAATTCTCAATTTTCTAACACAAACCATAAAAAACATATAAACTACAAATAGAAGTTGTTTCAAACATTAATTCAACGTTTAAAAACCCCCATCACAATCATATATGAAATCTAAACAATTCCTTTATTTCAATATATTTATACATTTGGTCTTTTTGTTGATATTTTAAGCTTACTTGTAAAACATTTGTTGAGTAGTCATAAGTCAACAACTATGGGTGGGTTGGTGACTTGTATGATTTTTTGATGCATGATTTTAATTAACAAAATTAAATTATATATATCATTTAGTTTGTACTACAAGATTAGATCTGAGATCATTATCCGTATTTGTTTCTTCATCAAGATTAGATTTGTTACTGTTTCTCTCCATGGATTCAATGGCTTCGAAATGGAACAAAAGAACCTATTGTTTCTCGGTGCGGTACCGTCATCGCAGTTACTCCATCTTGTGGTGGTGGATGTTTTCGGTGGTATTTCGCGGGGAATAGTTAGTTGACTCCTCAACTACTTCATCCCAGTCATCACTGAGTAGACTAACCCAGATCTGATTAAAGGATTTTGGGGGTTGAATATTGTTTGGTACAGTATTCAAGTGTATAAAAACGTTTTTCAAAGACAACCCATCCTGATCTGTCCAATCATTCACTGTGCCCATCCTGACCCATGTAATATATTCTTTGATTTATTTGAACCCATACTAATCTAGCTGAAAAACTATTTATGCCCAAAACAACCCAAAATATTATAATTATAACCCATAAGGACCCAAAATATGATGGTTGGGTTGATTTTGCCAGGCTTAGCATTAACTACATTCAAGAAAGTAAAAAAGTCAAGAAGGAGAACGAGACCAAAGGAGATCAAATAAAAAAAACGATTATTGTGTCTGAGTTACAAATTGAAAATTTCATTTTAAAGTGTTACATTAGCAAGAAAATAAGATTATTTTGAGAATCAAGTTTGTTTTAGAAGAAACAGAAAACTAAGTCAAGATGACAGAAGAATCACATCTTACATCTATATTAATAATCCTTACAATGTGGGACACATGGCATTCCCACAATGCTTTCCCCAATTATTTTTCCTCCTAAACTATTTATTTTATTTTTTAAAAGTCAAGTAACTAATTTTTAAATATTTCTCTTTTCTCTCTCTCTCTCTCTCTATATTATAAATTTAAGTCCTTGAATTAATAATTTTTAAAAGATTTTTTTATTAAATAAAAACTAAGTATTTTGATTAAAAAATATATTTTTTCAAAAATAAAATTTTCTAAAACTATGATTTTCTAAAAAAATAAAGCTTTTTTAAATTATGAAATATTTAAATTCAATCTTTTTATAAAACAAAACTTTTATAAAAGAACATTTATTTAAAACAAACCTGGAGTTTTTAAACAACAAAATACTGATAAAATAATAAAAAAATTTCAAAGCAACTTTTTAAAACAAAAGTTTTAAAAATAATAAAAAAATCAAAATACTTAACCATACATAAATTTAATCATATGTTATATTAAAATAACGTTTTACAATTCCTACTCATCATCAATAAATATTTAATATTTTTGTTATTCAACCCGTGTAATACACGGGGATATAACCTAGTCTGATAATATAAGATGAAGATGCAATTCTCCTATTAGTACAAGTTGAAGAAAATAATGCTCAAAATGAATGTGAAGACATAGAAAAGCCTGCTTGTTAAATACAAAGTTCAAAAGATCAAATACGAAGATATTTATGAAGATGCTTAAGCATGAAGTCATTGAAGGCATGGAGTAAGACAATAGGGGGCACGTTGAAAAGTAACATCTTAATCCACATGTGTGTCTACATGTAGTTAAACTTCTTGTCATTTATGTAATATGTATGAAGTCAAACTTATAGTCTAATGTGGACGCATGTCTATGTACGTATAAGGGCTTAGTGTGTCAAAACCTAGAGTTGTAAACTACCAAATAGGGTATATATATGTCGTCAAGAGTCCCTAATCATTTTTAACAATCAGTATACCTATTGTTTATCATATCTCTCAAATTTTCATACACAAATTGTTTATATTCAAGTGTATAATCAAGAGCCTAATCGATCCTAAACGGCCAACAAATATTACAACTATGATTAAGTGTGATAATAGGTCTGCCATATTCCTAACAAAGAATAAAGCATTTTAAAGCAGAAAATAGAACATCAGTATCAAATATCATTTCATTCGATGTTTAGTTGAAGACAAGGAAATCGAGCCGGAGGTCTGTGATTCAAGTGATCAAGTTGCTAAACTTCGTACCAAAGCATTGGGCATTGAACAGTTCTGTTACTTATGACCATGATGGGAGTTCAGACTATTTGAATTAAGAGGAGGTGTTAAAGTAATTCATATAGCCAGATTATATTAATTGTCATTATACTTATGTGTTTTTTTGTTTACGTATGCATGGGTCAATGTATGATGCATGGTATCATGCATTATGATATGTCGTGCAGTTGTTAATGCAATGGGTTGTGGGGTCATGCTGTAGTGGATAAACTGGTCAGTTGTTCCTTTTTTTATTGAGTCATGGGTATGTTTTTTTTTCTTTTTAAACTGTTTGTATTCTGCATTTTGGAAGTAATGAAAGTAAGTAGTTGTGACCCCGTTTATACGAGTTGTAAAAAGAGTTTGTGAGGGTGTGAGAGATCTATGTACCAACAATAACAACATGAAAAACCACTACGCCTTCATCCTTTTTCCATAATCGAACCAATGGTCCAATCAATAAAAGGTTTTGTAAAGCGATAGTTAAACGAGTAAACGGTCCAACCAACACGTGGTCTATTGAATCGTCCTCCTCAAGATACTAGAAAGTCTTTGTAAACCTTCAATCATGTAACAAGTCTTTTCTAATATAACTTCAGGTAAAACTTGTAGCAAGGTCATGATACCTTATATCAACTCAGCAAAAAACATGTAAAACATAGGTCCACTCACCACACCATGCAATGGTGACAAACTTAGTTTAATTTAATTATAATTACAAAATCAGCTAGTAATAAAATTAAATACTAAGGGTACACTGTACATTTAACTCAATCTTATAAAAATTTCTTTTTTTCGTGCAAAATGTACAAAGTTTGGGGTGAAATTATCACGTAAGAACAAGCAATAATAACGCAAGAATCATTAAACTTGCATAATATTATCATGCAAGTTCCTAAGTGATCACGCCGTAGGCGGTTTGGGCCCTTGTTTTGGCCCAAAATCGCCTTATTCTATAAGTTTTTTTAATTTTAAAGTTGTTTTTAGTTTTTGTTGAGTTTTGCTTATGGATTAGTTTTTGGCCCGTTTATGCTTTGAATAACATTCGAATTTTGTATTTCATTTTATGTTTCTGGATACTTGAAATAATGATAAGTTTTTTAAGTTTATGAAAAATCATTTTCTCTCTACACAATTGTGTTTGTCTATGAAGAACCCCTGATTATCGATATTATTACGAATCAACGATAATTGGAAAAATTGTTCCTTGTATTGATTGTGAATCAACAGGATCGATTTGATATCTCGTTTTGTTCTACATCACCCACTCACAAACTTTTGTGGCGAAGCATGGCAAATGGTCTTTTATAAATGAGTTGAGTAAAACAATTTTATAATAAATGTACAGCTTGAACATATGCTAATCATGGTGTTTTTAAGCCCTTCTACCAAAATATATATAACGGGGGCCTTTTTTTACAGGAACCACAAATATCTACTAGTAATTTCACTACTAAATTGGACAGCAAGGCTAAAAGAGCACCAATACAAGTTGAACATGTAAGAAGTATAATTAATATACATACTCACATCCCTGTTTATCCTTATTTTGCTAGTGAATTTGATGATCTTATATTTGTTTATTGAATTTTACCACCGGAGAATGTTGATGCTCTTATTGAATGTGTTATGAAAGACATTGGCTTTAGTCAAGGTGGTGCGGGTCCAAGTGTTGAGTAGCGTGTTATTCTGTATTTAAAGGCCTGGATCGTGTGTCTAAAAAGGTTTCACTGAAATAATTATAACTTGAGTTAGAAAATCGTTGCAGGCATTCGACTAGTCAAAATGATCGTTGGACCAGTGAGCACGTTACTACAAATGGCTTTAGGCTGTTAGGGTCATTGTTTCGGCGCAAAATCGCCTTACTGTATGCGTATTTTTACTTTTAAAGTTATTTTTAGTTTTTGTTGGGTTTTTTTTATGTAATAGGTTTCGGCCCGTTTATGTTGTGAGGACCATTCGGATTTTATTTTGCATTTTATATTTCTAGAGACTTGGGAAGTATATAGTTTAGTTTTTGAAATTTATGAAAATCATTTTTCTCTTTGTCACAAGCGTGTGTTAGTATGTGAAAATTCCTGATTATCGGTATTTTTACCAATCAACAATAACTGGAAGAGTTGTTCCTGTTATTCGTTGAGAATCCGTATGTTCCATTGTTATCTTGTTTTTGTTCTACATTACATGGCCAACCTGTTGCAGCTTTTACTATATACAAATGCCTGACCCATTGGAATTCCTTTGAAGCTGAAAGGACTAGTGTCTTTGATCGTCTTATGCAGATGATTTCTTCGGCTGTTGGGGTATTTTTTATGAGTGCAAAACTACAAAATGAAATTAGTATGGTATATTAACTTGTATAAAGTACCATGAAGGGTTATTTTATTGCAGGGTCAAGATAATACAAAACACAAGCCATATTGGTTATCAAATGCATCTACTTTGTTGTTCTTACTCGAAAGAACTATTAAATCACCTCCTACTTCTCTGTTTCGAAGAGTGAAAATGGTATTGATACCTAATCTCATATTGATCTTTGTAGATGTGGCAAAATGGCCTGATCAAAACATCCGACTTCTGATCGAGGTCAAAACATACCGAGTAGGCATAAGCTGACTTGAAATATATTTTCTCCAAAATGATTTAAGTTCTCTAAACTGTTAGTGTGCTAAACACAATTACAATAATTACATATATTCGCTCAATGACATGATTCGCTACTATGTGCAAGGATTTCTATCAACCCCATCTGCAGATGCATCTACACTTGTGGCAGTACATCAGGTCGAAGCCAAACAACCTGCCTTGCTCTTCAAGCAACAATTAACGGAACACGTGGAGAAAACGTATGATATTATCCGTGACAACTTGAAAAATGAGCTAAGTTCGCTTCTCGAGTTGTGTATTAAGGTAGCTGAACTTCAATTTATTCCGTCTTTGACTCTTTATAACTAGAGGTATAAAAGAGGTGGATCGGCACATTTAGCAATGGGTCAAAAAGCTGCGGGTCAACTCAACAACTTTTTTTCCTCTACTTTAAGATTGTTTATATAAATATACAAATATTAAAATGAATATAGTATTAAAATAATAACTTAAATAAAGCATTTTAGAAGGTGATATGAAATGTTTTCAGAACCGCACCGGTTATTGAACCGGCCATTTTACTGGTTCATTAGTCGAACCGGTCGGACCGGATTAAATAACCGGATAATTTTATAATATATTCAAACTTATTAAAAGTAAATATAAATATATAAGAACCTTTAAAATGTTAGAATTATATAAATATAAGATATGTATATATGAATAAATTACTATAGCTAAATATCAAATAAACAACCATAAAATCTTAAAATAGATAAGCTAAAAATAAATTAAACATATCTAAATAAAAAAGAAATGAAAAATTGAAGGAAAAGAGAGGTTGAAAGTTTTAACAAACCTGATATTATTTTAAATTTTAAATGTAAAACAAAAATAATCATGTCAGTAAAACCATGTGCTCATGTGATAACACTGAGATCACTCCATACCTAAATTCACTTGTAACTTTCTTTAGTCTTTCAAACCTATACAATCTCCTCTCTCTGTCTCTCTCTTTAGACCTTTACAATCTCTTCACCTCTCTCTCTCTCTCTCTCTCTCTCTCTCTCTCTCTCTCTCTTAATACTCCATGAACTGATCTGATCTGTTGATGAGTCGAGGTCGACAGATCTCTCTCCCAAAATCTTTGAACTTGTATGAAATCGAATGCTGAAGCTTCCATTGAAGCAAAGCTACTTCCAATGGAGACCTGTCACTGCCATCTAAGCTCGCTGCAGATCTAAGAGTGTGGATAAGTGGATAACAACATCAATCCGGTCAGATCACGGGTCACGGTTCGCCGGTTCAACCGCCAACCGTAAAAACCGGCCGGTTCTAACAAAAACGGCCCAAAACTACTCAACCGGACCGGTGGTGTACGCGGCTCCCGGCCCGACCGCTCCAATCGGCCGGTCCGGTCCGGTCGTGAGAACATTGGTGATATGTGAACATACACTTTGGATTTGGATGACTTTTGACCCGTTTAACTTATTAGACCCGTTGAGTAATACTAGTGCCTCGATCATATCACTAGCAAGGCATTATAAACTGCCAAAACACTATCCTCAATGCATTGAAAGAATGTTCTGTACGCATCTTTTATCCGTTCCCTCTTAGAAGTTACAAACACACACATATATATATATATATATATGCTAGTGGGTATGACTCGTACTATGCAGCGGGAATTATAAAAGTAGAAAATTTTAATTTTGATGACCCTACAAATAGTTATTTCTATGAGTGACTTTATGCTTATTTGCTTGTTTGTTATCTTGTAAATAGTCTGACATGTTTTCTTCCAACAGGTTATTTCAGTTGGAATTAATCTCGATTGGGTGAAAGTCGGGTAGAGTTACGGGTCTATTATTTGAGTGTCATGTTTTATTTAAAGTATGCAACAAGTTTTTATTTTGAATTAGTCTAGGTAGTTGAGTAGTGGATGGATGTTAAGTAGTGTCTGTTTTGTAGGAGTAGTGACCCATGTTTTCATGTTGTTTTTACTCTATTTATATGTATGTATTGCAAGTAATGAATACAAAAGTTAGAGTAAGATCTTGGGCCTGAAGCCTACATTTGGTATCAGAGCGCAACGTTAGAAAAGAATGTTGTTTTGAGAGTCGGTTCTAGTAAGAGGAGGAGCCCTTGGCTGCAGGGTTGAAGAACAAGAAGAAGTAGAACGAGAAGAAGTAGAAGGTAATCAAGCAATAATATAGCAGTAGATGATCACAAGCAGTAGTCATTGAAGAACCGATCGTTCACGCAGGAAATGAGCAGCGGCCTTTGTTTGTGGTGGTGATTGCTAATAAGAAAATGAAAGGAAAATAAAAGCAAGGTTGATCAGCAGAAGAAAGAAACAATAGGTCATTGAGAACGAGGCAGTTAAATCAACAAAAAGGTATGTGAAATAGGCGAATACACACCTCAAAGATCGAAGAAGGATCAGATTTCAAAGACAAGCAGTCAAGTAACCTACTGGAATTAATTCAAAGGTAGTAAGCAACCAAGCACGTCAAATGGTCAAAACCTCTTCGAAGAATCGAAGAAAGAATGCCCAAGAAAGAATGAAAGCAGGCAAGCATCTTAATTAATTTAAATAAGTAGCCACACTAGCAAGCTATTGAATTAATTATGAGTCCGGCGTAGAAGAAAACAAGTGATTAAGCACGACACCAAAGGCGCATGTTTCTAGTAGCAAGAGCAAGAAAAAGAGCAAGAAAGTAAGCAAGTTAACAAAGAAAAAAAGATTTGAAGAAGCAACTTTCAAAGTTCTCGCGTGAACTAAAGTTTTCGCATGGACTAAAAGTTCTTGCATGAACATAAGGTTTTCGCATGTTTTTGAAAACTTGTCTTTTTAGATTTTTTTTGCTTTCTTGGATTTTACTTTTTATTTGATATTGAAATCCATACATGCTAGAGCCTTACATTTATAGCCTGCAAGAACAAGAGAGAGAGCTTAATTAGTCAACAATCATTTGATCCTAAACCTGTAGTTAGAGCTCAAACTACTGAGCAAATAGCTAATCTAGAACTAGTTGTGGAACTTCAATCTACAGTTCAAGCTTCTAAAGTTGCTACATAAAATGTTATAGTTGTAAGGTCCTCGTCACGATCGATTCCACATATTGTTGCAGTTGATAATCAAATTAAGACGGATGTGTGCGTGTGTGATATCAACGAACTTTAAAAAGACTCAATCTAATATTATTAATCAAAGGATTACAATACCAAAGGAGTTTATATCGTTTAAGCTGGATCCACCCGAGGTGAGCTCCCTTCGGGTAGCCTATCACACAACTCTCTTCTCTCTCACCCTCAGAGCACTTTTACAAATGAACACACATATACTGAAATACAAAGGAAAAACATCTATATATAATATCTAGATGTTCTCGCGCGAGAACATCAAGTTCTCACGCGATGAGATTTTTATCCATAATCTTGGAGTTCTCGATTTCTTGTATTTCTCGCATGATTTGAGTTTTTTGCTTTTCACTTGATATTGTAATCCATAAAGGCTAGGTCATTACAATTTCCCCCTATGGATTATGATATCAAGCTATGTTTGACTTCAGTCTTTCATCTTCAAGAATTATCTGACCATCGAGTATCTTTCAGTTCAGTATTCCCCCTCAGCTTTAACCTCCTCCTAATGTATAGCTTCATAAAGGATATCACGTCTGAATCAAGATTAAACTATTAGATCTTGATTACTTACAACTTAAGATGTATTAGGCATATGACAAAGAGATCCAACTTTCATTTTAGATTCCCGAAGAACCCGATTATTCAATCCAAAGACAAGATTATGTGACAACGAACTAGATCATCTAAAGTATTCTTCCTCCTAAGTAAGATGTAATAAGCCCATATTTTCAGAGCAAGAATACCAAACAATCTTGATTCTTCACTTAATCAACCCTTCAATCATTGTCCCCATCAGTAAGATAAGATAAGCCCACATTGTCAAGTTTCAATTCACGAACGACCCGAATAAAATATTGTAGATATAGAATCTTGAACTTTATCAAGCATCACAAAAAACCCTTGTTTAAGGACCAAACTTCAAAATCATCTAACATCTTCCGGTCACAGTTTATGGATGATGAAGTTTTGACATGGTGAAGTTTTTGCATGAGAAAATTTTCGCAAATTACAGTTACCGCTGTTAAGATTTTGCATGAAACTTTTCTCATGAAAAAGTTTTCTCATAAAAAGTTTTCTCATAAAAAGTTTTCTCATGGATAGTTCTCACATGGAAAGTTCTCACATGGAAAGTTCCCACATGAAAAGTTCTCACATGGAATGTTCTCACATGAAACTTTTCGCATGAAAGTTTTCACATGAAAATTTTCGCATAAAAGTTTTCGCATGAAAGTTTTCGCATGAAAGTTTTCACATGGGAAAGTTTTCTCATGAAAAGTTCTCTCATGAAAAAGTTTTCGCAAAATACGGTTATTTTTGCAAAGTTCTCGCACGATGCAGTTACTCCCTCGAAAACTTCGACCAAAATCGACTTTTGTGATTTTGAATCACTGTTAAGGTCTCAAATCTTCGTTTTCCATCAAAATTCAAAGATACCGAGTGTACTGATGTATGAAAGCCGATTTCATGTGTGTTCACCCTTGGTTTCACCTTCTTCTCCTTCGAAACCGGTCCAAACTCGATTTAAACCTTTAGATCTTCAACCTCCATGTTTAACGTCTTAATACAGATGATTACAGAATGAAAATTCATGTATCAAGAGCAACACCTTGCTCTGATACCAAATGTAAGGATCAACAATAAACATAGATCGATCTCATGATGAAAATTCGGAACGTTAACATAATGGAATAAGATTGTATAGTAGATGAATCACACCGTCACAATTGTAAATAAACGTTGAAGTATATTGCTCTCTTATTTGAATGAAATACAATGTAAGTGAAATCAGGAAAATAACAAAAGCTTTACTAAATTATATTACAAAACTTCTATTTATACTTAACTAGAAGTTCTCGCGCGAGTTAACTTGTTCTCGCGCGACTTGATGTTGTCGCGCGAGAAGCAAGTTTTCGCGCGATAACCTTTGGTTCTCGCGTGTCTTTGATCTTGATCTTTATCTTGATTTGATTTTCCGAGCCTCTAGGTTCAACCCTTACAATCTCCCCCTAGGCTCTGTAAATCACTCGATTTAGAAGTCCACGTCTACAACCTTGTAACTGCCCAGTGAATACGAAAAAATGATGATTTGAATAATTGCACAATGTTTCCAAATTAGTCCAACTGCATACCATAAGCATACATCTTGTTGTCCAATGCCTTCGTAATCAACCAACCAAACTGTGCTCTATAAACTGAACTTATTCATCAGCTGCAATTGGACAATCCTGCAACTTCATCAAATCATCTTTTCCAAACTTTAGCAAATCCAAGGGTCGATGATACGGTACTCTTTATCCATGCAATGTATCAATGCATGTCCTGTCTCTTTCTCACAACTCCACCACATAAGCTTAGACAAGCTGTTAACCGGTACTGGAGCGCGGATAGGAATCTTTCTCACATACTTTGGATGTTTGTAAACCCTTATTTTCATAGGTTTATTCGTGTTTGGATCAATCCGGGTCTCATCTTCAATAACTTTGGATTTAGCTGTTTTAAAGTCTTTGAAGTTGGTTTGGCTTTGTCGCCCGATCATATTTTTGATCCAATTTCCCTTTCCATAATTACTCAGGTTAATGAATGGAACATGACCCATGGCATATAAATCTGATTCTCTGAGTGTATGGAAACGTGTTCGTCTTGATAATACTCAATTGCACCACCCTTTCTCTTGATCACATTTAATTTCTTTTCTTCATCGTAGGCCCAGCTAATGATAGGTTCTGAGTTCCCGTACCTTGTGAAAGGTTTGAAATGTCTCAGCGTATGAATGTAAGCTGGTGGAGGAGGAGCAGAAAATATAAGATTCCCTACCTGACGGACAGCACTTTGATCAGCAACACTTGTAGTCTCGTCATTCGTTTGCTGATTGCTCGACTCTCCAACGATCTCCCCTTTTTCAATCAAAGTATCAGAAAACAAGTCCTTAAGACTGTTTTCGAATATATGAGTGTAGTCTATGGCTTTTTCAAAATCATCAAATACACCAAAGTCTTCTTCAGAATCCTCAGCCATCATCTTTTGCTGGAAAGTATAGAATTCTCTCTCATAAGCTTCTTTGACAGCTGGGTCTAATGGTGTATACTCAGTGGTATCATCAGGACTTGGTCCGAGGACATTGTCAGCACCCGATGACCTAGAAGCACCAACTGTAGAACCTACTTCTCCTCCTTGATTATCATCATCACCATCATCCTTCTTATTATCACTATCATCACAATCATCACCATCATCATCTTTATCATCATCACCCTCTTCTTCATCACTAGAATCATAATATACCATATCTAAATAGTCATCATTCATTACTGGGCATGGAATAGTAATCATATGCATAGGCTCTACAAACGCCTCTCTAGTAAGCAATACAGGTTGATTCTTAGTAGCCTGGATGGGAATATCTGTTATTGGCTCTTGATCAACATTAGCAGTGTCTGTTGTCCTTTCTGTATCAACAGGATCAACCGCATGCTCTGTATCTTCAACAGGTTCAGCAACAGGTTCAGGATCAGCAGCTTGCTGTCCACTAGATTCTCCAACCTCCATGGTATGTTGTTGTGTGAATGACGAATAAACACGAGAGGTGAGATCTCTTAAATTTTGTTCCATGATTTGCGCATAGCTAAACATGAACTACTGTTGGCTTTCCAAGCTCTTTATCTTCTTATCTTTGTCTTTCAAGCTTTGACTCAACTCATCAATCACCTTTGTTTTCTCTAACATCTCCCTCTCTAACACGTCAACCCTCTACTCTAAAATAACCCTTGTGGGTGAGAATGATGCAGACTCAGGTTGCGATCGAGATTTTGGTGTAATATGAATGAAATCAGCTTCACCAAATGTGTCATCATGAGTTTGCTCCCTTGGAGGTGTCATCATCACATCAGCAACAGTCGGGATAGAAGATGATGTTATAGTTGTTGATTCTGTAACAATCATTAGAGTATGAGCCTCACTGATTGTGACTGGAATATCAGCAACATGAACTTCTTCAGTTGTCACTGTGGTCATCGTGGTCCGACGTTTCCTCAACACACCTCGTCCTCTACTCCTCCCACGTGGACTATCACTGGCTCTCCTGGCCATTCTCTTCTTTCTTCCTCTAGTGGTTGGTACATCATTAGGAATAAAGTCAGCATCACGATCCTCAGCAGTGCATTTGTCAGGCGTTTCTTGCACTCTGGGACGTTCTTGCAGCACGTAAGGTACATTCCCTATCTGATCACTATCAGTCTCACTATCATCATCACCACTTTGCAACCACGTATCCACTTCATCAATATCTGATCTACTAGCTGGTTGTGAACTTTCTGGAGCTTCTTATGCTGTACTTATGGATGTACCAGTTGTATCAACTCTATGTGCTAGAGGAGCTTGAAATCTATTAATAAACCTTTCAAGCTTTGCAAAATGAGATCCATCCCAAGCATTTCCCCGCACTCCCATCAGATAAGTAAAAATATCTTTCTTCATCACCATTAAATAATAAGTTGACGACTCTGATACAGCTAACTCAAGATGAGCAGCATTCACTATTATTTGTAAAAATTTGGGGTACATAATATACTTCTTCCCCACCGTAGCAATAACGTTCTTCTGCAACTCGGAAAAAATATCATTGGATATGCTGTATGGAAGATCATCAACAAGGGAAACTAGCATGGATCCGAAAACAACACTCAGACTATCCATGCCAGCCTTTAGATTGCTAAGGCAATGGATTACCACATGAAATAAGTACTTCTAGAATGGAGGCAAGTACTTCTTCTCCAAAGATGGGTATTTATTTGTGATTGTAACCCATACGAATCAAACAATCCTTGACAACATCATCATCAATCTTCATATGTGCATTTTGCTGATCTTCTAATAATAGCACACTGTTGATCACCTCAGCTGTGATAAACAATCCCTTCCCTTTAACAGTGGTTGTGATACAAAGTTCTCCTTCAGCGTCTATCTCCTTTGAAGTTGATTGCGAGAACTGATCGATCACATCAGTGTTATATAACAGGACTAGCAGATATAGCATGAAAGATTCGAGAAGTCTTTAATCCTTCATTCAACGATCTAAATAATGCTTTGTCTTCAGGAATATCCCCAAGATATGCAACAACATTATGGTTTTTATTAAAAACCATAGATCTCGCCATCTGAAACATTAAACAACACTTGTTAAGTAAACAAAATACCTAGAACCTTTCAGACTTAGAAAATTTCAACACTTAGTAAATTTAAAAAATTTACAATTTTCGCGCGAAAACTATAACTACTCGTGCGAAAACATCATGTTTTTCAGTTGAATAGTTCTGAATTCGATGATTTTGAATTCGATCATTAGTTGACTTTTCGCATGATTTTGAATTCGATCATTAGTTGACTTTTCGCATGATTTTGAATTCGATCATTAGTTGACTTTTCGCGTGACAAGTCAACTTTCCACTTGAATAGTTCTGAATAATTTGAAAGTTCTCGCGTCTGTTCAACTTCAAACAACATTTCGCACACGAAAAGTCTGTTTTATTTCAAAATTTCAATCTATCAATTTCAGAGTGTTTTAACCAATTAAACATCTTCATTAGATGTCGTTTAAATCATTATTAAGGTTTATTATGTTTAATTTGTTCAATTTAAAGTGTATTAGTCTGTTTAACTTTCGAACATGAATCAAAATCGTTCAAATTGAGGTTATAAACATCAATATCTATACTACTATATAAAGCAAATAGGGAGGATACAATTGTAATTTTATTCAAAGTGTAAGGCACCTAAGACAATTTTTTAAGCACAATATATACAAGTGTGTTATGCAATAATTCCTAAATTACCCTTATTAAATATACTTTCTTCTAATTAATGCATTATTTAATTCCCTAAATTAAGTATTATCTTATTAATAATGCTTTTAAAATAATAATTAAATTTACATTTACTATTTATATATTTAAAACTATATATTATTAAAATTAAGTATTATCTATATCTATATCTATACTACTATAAAATACAATTATAAGGATACAATGGTAATTTTATTTAAAACTTAAGACACTTATACAACATTTTAAGCATAAAGTACAAGTGGTTTATGTAATAATTCACTTTTTCCCCATTTAATTAACTTTTTCTAATTATTGTTTTTATTTTATACGTATTATTAATACATTATTTAATAATATGATATTATTTGATTCACTTCATTAAGTTTATTTTATTTATAATAATATAAATTGATATTTAAATTATAATTACTAATCATACTTTTAAAACTAAAGTTTTATTTTATTTATAATAATATAAATTCATAGTTAAATTTATAATCGTTGATCATATTTTTTTAACTAAATAATATTTAAATTAAGTATTATTTTATTTAAATATTTATATCTATACTATTTTATAATAAATCTCTCTAGATAGAGATATAATTTTTGCCAAACATACAAGTTTTGAATCAACATGTGGATAGGAGTGTAAGACATTTAAGAGGGGTAGAATAGAAAATTGATTAACATTTTAAGATACTTTACGGGCAATATCATAAATTTATCAATTAAATTTTATACCTTGATATTTTTACCCTTATCTCTTTCATGTATTTAATAAAAATTATTGATACATTATTTAATAATATGATATTATTTAATTCACTTCATTAAATTTTATTTTATTTATGATACTATAAATTGATATTTAAATTTATATTTACTAATTATATTTTTATAACTGACTATTATTTAAATTAAGTATTATTTTATTTAAATATTTAATTATATAACTTATATATATATATATATATATATCTTCATATTTATAGTAACTATAAGACTAATATATTTCTAGAGGCATATTGTGAGTTTAATAATTTTAATATTTATCTATGTCTTTTATAATAAAAGTGAAAGCAGGATTGAATAATAATTTTACATATGGATTAAGGCACCCATATAAAAAGTCATGCTTAAATTTCAAAAAATTAATCATTTTATTTCATTTATACCCTTACAATAAAATATAATATATAATGCTTATAATACAAATGCTAAAGCATATACACATGACCAAACAAAACCATTATTTACTTTCAAGTCCGTTTATCCACTACGATTAAGCGGTAATCCCTCTTTCCCTTTTCCTTGCCGGTTGTTAAAAGCTCAATAATAATAAAAATGGTAATTTGTTGTGATAATTTCTCCATTAACTTTCTCTGGTCTATGCAAATCACCACCGAAAGTTGCCTCCGATTATCATAAAACTCTAACCTATATTAATAAAACGAAACCTCTAAAATCCTGGTAATAAGTGATTTCCGACCACAAATACCACTCATGCTTTCACTAATCTTGTTGGGATTGTCTTAAAGACTTTTGTAATATACGTAATTGTTTTCTTTCATTCAATTTTTTCAATAATTATATTTTAACTTTTTAATTTATATCATAACGCACCGAGCCGATACTAACTAAAATCGAATTCCCAAAAAATCACGCAACAGCCATACCGCCGCAACGCGCGGGCATTTCCCCTAGTACCTTAATAAGTACTTCTGAATCGATATGCGACCTTAATGAACAATGTAACTTATTGTAATGAGGTTTCAACACTTAGAATTTTAAGAGAAATTTGTCAGAAGTTTTCGTGCGAATACTTTAGTTTTCATGCGAATACTTTAGTTTTCGCACAACTGTATTTTATATAGTACTCTAACTTCTCGCGCGAGAAGTCAGAGTTCTTGCATCTTGAACTTTTCGTATGATTTGAACTTCTTGCGCAAAAAGTTCAATTTCTTTTGAAAATTTTTAACTTTTTATTTATTATTATTTTTTTTATTTTTAATTTTGATCATTTTATTGAGCCCCTTTGATTTGTTATGAAAATTATTATGTTTAGCTAAGTGTTTACAAATATTCTAACACCCTTAACTTTTGAATATTTTGTATAACAAAACTAGTTGACACAAAAATAATTAAACACACTAATTAACATAATTCTACAATGTTTTTGATGAATTTTCAAATGTAGGATCATATTTCTTAAAATTCAATCATTAACATTGCTCAGCTTATTATAAATAAGACTATTTATGTCGATTGTCAATATAGTGTATCCTTGTTAAACTTAGATTTCAAGTTTTACTTGGACACATAAGATGTGATTATTATCATGTTTTATTTGGATTATATGAATTCAGTGATTCCCACAATCAAATGTTTTGCAAAACTCTTATCAAACTTCAAGACATTTTGAGATTTCAAGTCACCCCAATTTGATTTAAACCTTTCACCTCTGATCAGCTGTCTCAAAATCAATTATTATCTTAGATAATATCTATTTGGAGCGTAACTAGCATGAGAAATGTTTCTGAACACAGAATATTAACAATTTGTAAGACTTATTAACTGCGATTCCGACTTATGTTTTGCGCTCGCAAGACGTTTAGGACTTACAAGCCAAATCGGACTTACATGCCCCATCTTTTGATTTTGCCTTCTGTGTCATAACATATTCTCAAAAAAGAAAATATTTATCATATAGTATGTATGTCTAAGAAATATCTTTTATTAATGTGCTCATTGGCATCTTTTATTCCTATATGGTCTTTTCACTTCTTTTTGCTCCTTTTGGTTTTTTTTTTCTCTTTTCTATCTTTGTTTTGTTTTTGTATACTACACATATATATAATTTGAAACAAGCTGAAACAGAAAGTAACTTGCTTGAGTATGACTAGACTGTAACTCTCAGTCTGTTTTAGCATGGAATCGGTGTTAATCCAAAACGTTGATGAGTTACCCACTTCGGTCATAGAAAATTATTTTAGTGCATCACAGTACTTAGTGCTCTTCATTCTTGATCATCAAGACTATCAACATATCAAACATAATCCAAGTCAGTTTTTTTGTAAGCTTTATAATGTAATGACTCAAAATCAAGAAATGTACTATATTTTCCTATAGATCATTGAAAATTTATATTTTCTCAAACCTTTTCTTATAGAAAAAAATCTTTTTTGAAGTTTTCAGATTTTCTCCCCTTAAAATTATGCTTATCTGTGAAGAAAATAACAATTTTAACTAAAAACAAGAAAGAAAAAAATATTTTTATAAAGGGTGAAATAATAAGTGTTTAACCAAAGTTAATCAGCCCCAAAGATTGAATTAAAAATCCAAATTTGGAATGATCAAATGTCTTAGTAAACAAATCAGTAATGTTGACATCTGATTTGATCAATTTCAAATGAATAAGTTTCCTATCAAAATAGTCACGGATGAAATGAAGTCGGATATCAGTATGTTTTGTTTTGGAATGTTGAATTGTATTCTCCACAATGTTTAATATTGTACTGTTATCACACCAAATTTTGGTTTCATAAATGTTAAAAGCATAATCAGGAAGTTGTTGTTTATCCAAACAATCTGTGAACAATAACTTGAAGCAGCCACATATTCAGCCGCTGCAGTTGAAGTGGACACCGTCGTCTACTTCTTGCACTGTCATGAAATCAATCTATTACCAAGAAATTGACATCCACTAGTAGTTGATTTCCTGTCCAAGTTACAACCTGCATAATCACTGTTAGTATAAGCAAATAAAGTGAAGTCAGAATTTTTAGGATACCATAGGCCAAGTGTTAGTTGACCCTTGAGATATTTAAAAATTCGCTTGACAGCTTTCATATGAGATTTCTTTGGATTACTCTGATAGCGTGCACACTGACAAACAGAAAACATGATGTCTGGCCTACTTGTAGTAAGATACATCGGGGATCTGATCATTGATCGATACATATGTTGATCAACATCTTCACCCGTGAGATCGGGAGTCAAAGTAGGACGAGAAGACATAGGAGTTGGAGCTGTCTTGGAGTCTTAAAATTTGTATTTGTCGAGAATACTATGAACATACTTTTGTTGATGTATCAGTATACTCTTGTCATCTTGTTGAACTTGAATGCCCAAGAAAAATGACATTTCGCCAAGAGAACTCATCTCAAATTTCTTTTTCATCACTGCTTCAAATTATTTGCACAAACTGTCATTGGTAGATCCAAAAATAATATCATCGACATAAACTTGAAACTAGAATAATATCATCACCAGTCTTCCTTAAAAATAAAGTTTGATCAATAGCTCTTTTTGTATAACCATTTCCAAGCAAATGATCAGTGAGAGTAGCATACCAAGCACATGATGCTTGATGTAAGCCATAAAGTGCTTTGTCTAACTTGTTAACATATTCGGGATGATCTGGATTTTCAAAACCTGGTGGTTGACAAACATATGTTTCTTCTTTCAGTTTGCCATAAAAGAATGCAGTCTTAACATTCATTTGATATACTGTGAAGTTCTTGTATGAAGCATAAGCCAGAAAGATTCTGATAGCTTTCAGTCTTGCAACATGAGCATATACTTCTTCATAATCAAGTCCTTCAATCTGATAGAACCCTTGAACAACAAGTCTGGCCTTGTTGCGAACAATCACACCCTTTTCATCCGTTTTGTTCTTGAATATCCATTTTGTTCCAATTGGTAACTTACCCTTTGGTAATTCACACAGACGCCATACATTAAGCTTCTTGAATTGCATAAGCTCGTCTTCTATAGCCTCTACCCAACTATTTTCCTTTAAAGCCTCTCAACATTCTTTGGCATGATTTGAGAAATGAAACATGAATACAAACATGTATTTATTACTCCAGATTGGCTTTGGGTTTGAACTCCTTATGATAATGAACCAATGATTGCTTCAGTTGGATGATCTTTATGAATTCTCAGCTGAGCAACAGTATCTTTAGGGATAACTTCGTCTAGATTAGACATATGACCCACTGGTTCTGCAACAGTGATCCCTCCTTCTGGTTGATAATTAATGCCTTCTTCTTGACGATTAACATTTTCAATTAAAGGATCATCAAATGGAACTTGAATGGTAGCAATTTGATCATCTTGAGTAGAAGAAGAACTCTAAGCAAAATCTTATGAAACTTGCTCAACAATTGGCTTAGAATAAGATGTATCGGATGCAGAAGCCGGTGAAACAGCTGATATAGTGGAAGAAGAAGGTATATCTGAAGATATTCCTTTTACCCGAGAAGAAAAAGTTCCGTGAGGATGTCAAAGGCAAAGTAGCTTTAGAAACAATAGTTGATCTATTAAATGTTTCAAACAATACAGCATAATCATATACCCATGAAGGTGCAAAACCTGCATGTGTTTTGTTAGATTCATGCGAATCAATATCAACCGATTCAATTATTTTTTTAGACCTTTTATTATAAACCCGATATGCTACCTTATTGGCTCAATATCCAACAAAATAACAATCATCAGCTTTTTCATCAAATTTTGACTTTGAATCAGATGTATTTAACAAAGTACAACAACAACCAAAAGTTTTGAAATATTTGACTTTGGGTTTATGTTTGAAAAAGATTTCATAAGGAGTCATGTTTTGTTGTCTATTGATTAACACATGATTCTAAACCTAACAAGTAGTGTTAACAGCTTCAGCCCAAAAGAAACATGGTAATTTAGCTGCTGATGACGTTGTTCTAACAGCTTCAATTAACGTTCTGTTTCTTCGTTCTGCAACTCCATTTTGTTGTGGAGTTCCTGTAGAACTGAGTTGTCTAGCTATTCCCTTTGAATCATAAAACTCATTCAATGTATGATTGTAGAATTCTGTTCCATTATCACTTCAAATGCACTTGATTGTTTTGTTAGTTTGATTTTCCACGAGTTTCATGAATTTTATCAATAGATGAGGTGTCTCATCTTTAGTGCCTAAAAAGAAAACCCATGCAAATCTAGAGAAATCATCAGTAATGACTAAACAATATACATGACGTCCTAAACTCAAAACACTAACCGGACCAAAGAAATTCATGTGTAACAGTTGAAGTATAGAGTCAATTTTTGTATGAGCAACTAGTTTTTGAGGAAGTTTATGTTGTTTGCCTTTTTAACATGAAAGACAATGTTAAGTTAATTGAAATTATTTCAAAGGTAGGCCCACAACATGATTTCCTTTAACCAATTTGTTCATGTTCTTAATATTCACATGACCAAGATGCTGATGCCATAACAATGAGTCACTTTTCTAAGCTTTTGACAATAGACAAGATGCAGTTACAAAAGAATGTGATCCATTCATATCAAGTAAGTACGTGTCTTTGTCTCTCAGAGTTCTTAATAATATCCATTCATTAGGAATTACAAATCCACGTTTTAGAATAAGACATTCTTTATCAGTGAAATGTGTTGAATATTGTTTGTCATAAATTTGAGAGATACTTAACAGGTTATGTTTTAGTTCCTCTAAAAAATTAACATTTTCAAAACTTAACACACCAATGGACACTGTACCTTTCTTTGTAATCTTACCTCCTTTGTCTCCAGCAAATATAACATATCCTCCGTTACATGGTTTTATATTTTGTAACAGAGATATATTACCAGTCATATGTCTTGAACAACCACTGTCAACATGCCAAACACTTTTGATGCTGGGTCTTGGATGTTCCTGCACAAAGGAACGAGTTATTCAAATTTAGGAACCCAAGCCATGGTTGACTTGTGTACTCCATTTGCATCTAAGTGTGACACAGATTTCAAAATCATATCTCTTTTATCTCTTTTATCATTGAATACATAATCTTTAACAATATCAGAAGATGATTGAGTTGTTTTAATTTTCTATTTTTAAATTGGTTTGATCAGACTTGTAACCAATCTTTTGAAAGTGATTTGAGTGTAAGATGAATTGTAATTATTAACATGTAAAGATTTCTTGTTTGTATTTTCTTCTTTCAAATTTGTATTTATGCAAACACTTTTGTTATCTGCAAACAAATGTGACTAATTTAGGTTTCTTTTAACTCTAGCATTTATGAAAAATTATTTTCTATTATTTGCAATGGAATTGTGAAACCTTTGTTTACTTGTCAATTGATATTGATGACGACAATTTCTAGCCTTGTGATTTGGATTTCCACAAACATAATGACATTTGTTATGATACACATTATGCTTTCGAGTTGGTTTCTCAAACTGTTGATGATAACATCCACTGTTATCATAGAATCTGGCTTCAGTATTTTTTTGGCAATAGATTCTTTAACAGTCCCTTGTTTTCCTTTTACACTATGATTTGTCCTAATATAATGATTTTCTTCTGAGACTAGCAAGGCTTTAAATTTAGCTCTATCTTTGTGAAATGGATGAACTGGAGTAAGACCAGTTTCTTTTATACCTGATCTACACACATGTAGTTTAACAAAGTTAGCAATAATATATATAGGAGACTTATTTTTAAATAAACTTGCATTTGTTTCCTTAAAAATATAATCTTCTTTAGTAATGTTGTCCTTAGAAACAAATCTGCTCTTCAAATCAGTTTTCAAGTTAGATAAAGATATTGTGATATGTGTTCTTTCTTTGGTCTTTGATTTTTATTTCTTTTCCTTATTAGATAAATTTGAACAATCATTTGTAACACTTAAAACTTTAGAACTTTCATTAATCACTAATGATGGTTTACATGAAGATTTTTCATTACAATTTTTATTTTCCTCAAAAACTAATTCATCATCACTTTCCCGTTCTTCAACCAACCCGTCGTTCAAATTTTCTGCAAAAGAATTGTCATGATTAATTTTAATTTCAGTTTTTATGACAAGGTCAACAGTTAATGGAACATTGACTGTAGGTTTTAAGTCAGACTTTGGTTGAAAACCTAATCCATAGGTCTCTTCATCATAAATGGTAATTGATGAAGGTAAAGAAGTATAATAATGATTAATAGGTAGTGCAATGTTAGAATAACCAACTCCTCCTTTACCACCATTAATTTTCTGTGTCATTTGAGACTTGATTATACCTTCAACCATATTTGAGGATAACTTAAATTTCTAAACAACCACTTTTGCATATAAGAGTTCACTATTTATTTGTTAATTTCCAAAGATAATTCATTATTGCAAATTGTCAAATCATTTATGTTACATTCTTTATCATAAAGATCCAATTTTGATTGATAAACCGATTTGTTTAAACCATCTATTTTTTCTTTAAAAATTTTGCTCATCATTTTTATATTTTCATGCTTGAAATTAAAGTTTCTCAACTTCTAAAATCAAACGTTTGTTGTGAACTCTATATCTGTTTACCTTTTCAATATAATCATTAGAACAAAGATTATTGTATACCTTATCAAGTTCTGCTTGTTTCTTTGTCTCTTCATAAACAACATTCACCATGAAGGCTTTCTCCATAAACTTTTCTCCCTCTGAAGCTTGAGTGACCTCAATAGCATTTTCATCAGATTCTTTCATCTGGACTGGAGTGAACTTAATAGTCATTGCTTTCTTTTCTTTATTTACTGGAAGTTGAGCTGGAGTAATCTCAACAGCTATTTCATCACGCACCTACACTTTTTCCACTTGCACCTCCTCAACTTGATTGTCTTTAATAATTTCAGCTTCAATCGTTGCTTCTTCATCGAACACACCCTCCAACAGATCATCTGAAATGAACTCAACAAGTAGATTTTCTTCAAAATGCTCTTCAACCCGTTGAATTTTAGTTAACAGAGCATTAGATAGTAAAATATCAAGAATTTCCATTTGATCAGACCAATCATATTCCTCATTGGTCTGAGTCACCAGTGCTTTGTTTTTGGATGAACTAGCTTGATCATTTTTAGTTTCCACTTCTATTATCACCATTTCTTTCCATGATCATTCTGATTTGATTTGGGTTCAATGCATTCTCTTGCAAAATGACCAGGTTTGTCACAGTTGTAGCATCTTAAGCTAGACTTATCAAACCCTATTTTTTTTGAGTTGTTAAGATCAAAAACTTTTCTACAAGTTCTTCTTGCAAAATTCTTTGCTCTATACACCACCATAGCCATTTGATACTTGATATCATTTTCTTCTACATCATTGGGATTAACTTGTTGTAACTCGTCAACCAAGATGTTTGGAGCATTTAATCTTCATGCAAAAAAAGCTTCATAACTGTTTATGAATGATGTAAACAGAGCCAGATGTTCTTCAGCTATCTGAATGGTTTGTTTGTTGGGTTGAGAGTTTACAACAAATGCTTGTTGTGTCGGTTGTGTGGCTTGAATTTGTGGATAGGTTTGAGATTGTGTTTGGACTTGAGCTTGAACATAAGGATTTTGATGTGGAGTTTGATAATAAGGCAAAGATTGGGGCAAGGATTGATCTTTGATAGTTGGATAAGCAGATGTTGCTGGCTGTTGTTGTTGACACAACTGAGAGTAGCTGACATAATAATTTGGATTACACGAGGATGTAACAGACGGGATCGTCATAACACATTGTTAATTAATACAGAGCATTAAATGATATAATAACGTGTCATTACGTCACCCGACACAAATGGTGACTTGTGTCGTAGTTAGTCAATTCACGACAGCATAGTCAAACAAACATAATCTAAATGAATTCCCACAACTCTGGAACAAGTCTAAGTAAAATAATCTTCAAAATGACAAAACAAGTCAACAATCATTGTTTATAATGTCAAGCATGCCTAGCTCAAATTCTTTAGGTCATCACTAAGGCCTCATAATTAGCTATCCTTGGTTCATGTTACCTGAAAAGATATGCTCAAAGGTCAACATATTGTTGGTGAGTTCGCAGGTTTAAATAATAAATAAACTTGATGCTGTGTAATTGTTGTACAGGACATAAGTGCACACAGTTATAGGCAAGCAATATCACATGTAAACATGAGCCTCACAACTAAACCTATGACGAACCACACCGATCTTGTTAGAACATATTCACCCTAGGGCCCGTTCGTGGCCACTGTTAGTCCCAACTAGTATACTAACAAACAAGGGTGGGGGTGTCAGCCCAATAGTACTATCAATACCTGTCCGTAGGCTCAAACATCAGAATTAAATAGTTATGAATAAAGAACCACACAGAAAAACTCATGCATGTACAAGATATCTACTTACCAACAGTAAACACAATAGTCACAAAATGTAAAGAGTTCACAGCATAAAAAGGGTGAGCATACTTTTCCCCCTAAGTTTTATAAATAATTGTAATAAAAAGGGGCCGCGAAACTCACCTGAGTTCTCTTATAGTTATCCATATATCAATATTGAGAGTTCACATCCACGTGAAGGATTTCAGCAATGTAACCCTAATTTTACACTTAAAGTCAGCCTTTAGCCATACAATAATATTATCACATGTGTGGTTAAGCTCTTTGTATTAACTTAGATTATATGATCGTCTAACATTATAATTGGGTTCTAAGTTGTTGAATAATATTAATGTTACTCGTACGATTACTTTGGTTTCTTAATTCAATCAGATTTGATTTGTCTTAATAGTACTTCATATAATAACTTGTTGTAAATATATATATTGCTAGGATGTTGTGGTAGAATTATTTAATGATAACATAATAAAGTTTACTTGAATCGATTACTATGAGTTTAAGTTCCTACTAATCATTTATTTATATAATTAAGATTTAGCATTATCTTATCTACTAGAAGTATTAATAAATATAAAAAAACCACATTAATAATCAGCGTAAGAATGTTAATATTGTTAATATTAGACTTAATATTAATTAAACTATTTATTATATTGCTTTAGTTATTGGATAATATTGTCAAATCTAAATATTAGTAATATTACGAGTAATAACATTTATACTAACTTAATTATATTATTATTTACAATAATAAGAATTGCATTCACGATATTAGCATTAGTATGAATAATCACCCGTTATTAATTACCGTATCAATACCATAACAATACATTATAGAAAAATACTAATGATATTAAATACCTTTATTATAATGTTTAAATGAAGTGATTTTCGAACGTTGTTAATAATAATAATAATAATAATAATAATAATAATAATAATATAATAATTATAATAATAATAGTAATAGTAATAGTAATAGTAATAGTAATAGTAATAGTAATAGTAATAGTAATAGTAATAACAATAACAATAACAATAACAATAACAATAACAATAATAATAATAATGACTACATACATATTCAAATATAAGTTGTATTATTGTTAACATGTTATAACTATTGTTAACATTTATTTTTATCTTGGTCGGTTCTTCATAATTATTTAATAATAACATAATAAAGTTTACTTGAATCGATTACAATGAGTTAAGTTCCTACTAATCATTTATTTATATAATTAAGATTTAGCATTATCTTATCTACTAGAAGTATTAATAAATATAAAACAACCACATTAATAATCAGCGTAAGAATGTTAATATTGTCAATATTAGACTTAATATTAATTAAACTATTTATTATATTGCTTTAGTTATTGGATAATATTGTCAAATCTAAATATTAGTAATATTACGAGTTATAATATTTATACTAACTTAATTATATATTATTTACAATAATAAGAATTACATTCACGATATTAGCATTAGTATGAATAATCAACCGTTATTAATTACCGTATCAATACTTATAACAATACATTATAGAAAAATACTAATGTTAATAAATACCTTTATTATAATGTTTAAATGAAGTGAATTTGGAACGTTGTTACTAATAATAATAATAATAATAATAAATAATAATAATAATAATAATAAAATAATAATAATAATAATAATAATAATAATAATAATAATATAATAATAGTAGTAGTAATAATAGTAGTAGTAATAATAATAGTAGTAATAATAATAGTAATAATAATAATAATTGTAATAATTGTAATAAGAGTAATAATAACAGTAACAATAACAGTAACAATAACAGTAACACTAACAGTAACACTAACAGCAGCAGCAGCAGCACCAGCAGCACCAGCACCGACGAGGAGGACAACGACGACGACGACGACGACGACGACGATAATAACAATAATAATAATAATAATAATAATAATAATAATAATAATAATAATAATAATAATAATAATAGTAATAATAATAATAATATAATAATAATAATAATAATAATATATGATAATAATAATGATTACATACATATTCAAACATAAGTTGTATTATTGTTAACATGTTATAACTATTGTTAACATGTATTTTTATCTTGGTCGGTTCTTCATAATTATGATTTGCTAAATAAGTATTGAGTTTAAACTAATCATTTTAAATCAAGCAATCATATCAAGTGTCACTCGTTTTCATTTGATATTCTAGGTAAATTATAATTAGAGCTTAACACAAATAAAACACGTACGAATCATAATTAAACTTTAAACGATTAACACGTGCGATTGTATATTTCACTCGACTCACCTACTCGAACCCGTTCGCACTCGACTCGTTCACCCCACATTTTATTGTTGACCGCTAAATCTCAATTGACGGATACTCGACACGCTATATTATCTTTCAAACACAGCCACCACACACACACACATATATTTATATATATATACATATATAACTATACAAACACACACAATTATGTACACATATATATGTACAAACACATACTACACACATACTCACTCACACACATTCATACACATCCATAAACACAACACACACACACTCACAACACAAACACATCACACATACACAAAATCAGTCACACACACTCATACACACTCATAAACACCAACTCACACACTCACGACACACACACACACAATCGGAGATGCAACACACGCACAACCGGACCACCGCGACACACCGCCATAGCACCACCGCTCGCGATCGACTCAAACACGGCTTCCAAAACGGACAAAACGAAACTAATGAAACTAAAAAACAACGAAACGAAGATTACGGCGATCAATTACCTGAGCGGAACGACGAGACGAGGGGATGATGACGACCAACAACGGCTACGGGTGACAAGAGCCTCTCGGGTGGTGATCGACGGTGACGGCAAACGAAAAGGGGGTAGGGTTGAGATTGATATATAAATATATATATATAATATATATATATATATATATATATATATATATATATATAAAATAGAATTTACACTTTAAACCCTGAATTATTTAGGAATTAATTCCTTTTAGTTTTATATGTATTTAGTTTAAACCCTTAACTTTTTATTTCTATTTTTATTTAGCCCATATTTAAAAAAAACGTAACTATAACGAACCGACTCGAATAAAATATACGCGTGTAATGTCATGACGCAATATAATATTAGCGCGTTCAAGTTCCGCGACGTCACGAGTGCGATTTGATAGATTTTTACGTGAATGGTATTGCATAAATATGTATATACACATTAATATTAATATTGATATTAAAAATAATAATTATTATTATTATAAATATAAATAAAATAATATTTATAAAATAATATAATAATAAAATATATATAGTATCAATATAATAGTAATACCGATAATGATATACAACACTAATCCAATTTATTATTTTATGAGTTCGAATTGAACGTGTCTATCTAACGACATCATAGACGCAGTCAAAAGCGTATTAATTACACGAACACAAAGTAAATGCATGATCGAAAGACGACAAGCTTCGGGTTAATTGACGGATCTAAGAGTGACGGATGTCACAGTATCCCACAGTTGAGATAATTTCGTCCCGAAATTCAGCTGTAGTTAGACCTTGAGACTCTATACGCAAACAACTGCGGATATATAAGTTTCATATGATTTTCCTGCTCCCAAGTGGATTTAGGGCCTCGTTTAGAGTTCTATCGAACCCTAACGATTGGGATCTTATTACACCTAAATCTCAACTTGACTATCCATATTTTATATCGGTTCCTCTACGAAATAGAGTTCTCATCAGTTCGAATTTTCTCGATTGGTATATGAAGAGAACCATTAGTTAAGCAGTTCTTAAGATTTGGTACGTGAAACGTATCATACACGCCACTCAACTCTTGAGGTAACTTTAATCGATAGGTTACAGGACCAACCCATCGGTGATCTAAAATGGTCCTACATACCACGTACTTAATATACCTTACTTTCCAAACTGTAAAATACCTTTCAAGGGAGAAGCTTTTTACAAAACACGATATCCTACACAGAATCCCAACGGTTTTCATCGATTATCCGCATAACTTTTCTGACTGTCTTTAGTTGCCTTATGTTTGTATTTGATTTAAACTATCTTATAGGTTGTTTCCCAAATGATCTTTGTACCTGTCAAATGACTTTCCCCGACCTAAGACCAACATATTTGTGATCTACACTTCCTTTTGTACGACGCCTCAAACGGAGCACACTCGATGCTCGCATGACAACTATTGTCATAAGAGAACTCAACCAACGGCATATGAGTATCCTAACTCCCACCAAAATCAATAACACATGCCCTAGACATGTCTTTCAAAGGTCTAAATTAGACGTTCACTTTGACTATTCGTTTGTTGATGATAAGCGGTACTTAGATCTAACTGAGTGCCCATAGCTTTATAAAAAGTCTACTAGAACCATGACATATACAGACAATCCCGACCTGATATGATCGACACAGGCAGCCCATGCCTAACCATAAGAAATTATCAGATTTTGTCATTTGAGCCTTTAGGTTTGATTTCATGGTCATTCTCAAGGCTCGTGAACACAAGGGTCTAACCCGCTGCTTCCTACTCAAAGCATCATCTCTAATGCATGTTCAATACCTTTTGATCAAATTTGTGTTGAAGGCTCTTATGATTGGTTCAAACGACGCACTTGGTTCTGTATAGATAGTGTCTCCAAATCTTAAGTGCGACACTACATCACCCCATTTCCAAATCATGGTTCGAATAATTCTTGTCGAAAATTTTAAGCTACCGAGAGGCATAAGCAATCAACTTATCTTTCTACATTAAAACGCAACTAAGTCCTTGATGTGATGCGTCGTTGAATATCACGATGTCACTTGACCCATCGGGAAGAGTCAATATTGACGCGTTACGCAACTTAACCTTTAACGTTTGAAAAGCATTTTCTTGCTTAGATCTCCAATCGAATTTCTTATCCTATTGGGTTAGCACTGTCAACGAATAAGCGACTTTCAAGAAATTCGCAATGAACCATTGGTAGTATCCAGCCTGTTCCAAAAATTATCATAGTTTCGAAGGCGTTTTATGGGTATCCCAGTTCTTGACTCCTTCGATCTTCCTAGGATCAACGTGGATTCCCTTCTCCCTGTCCACGTGGCCTAGAAATTTCACTTCCCGCAACCAGTACTCACACTTGGAGAATTGACATAGAGTTTCTCTTCTCCCAATGACTTTATTATCACCCGTAGATGTTGTTCGTGCTCTTCTTTTGATCGCGAATAGATGAGGATATCGTCTATACATACGATTACAAAATTATCTAAATACCGCTTGCATACTCAGTTCATTAAGTCCATGAATATTGCCGGAGCGTTTGCTAGACCAAACAGTATGACAAAGACCTCGTAGTGCCTGTGACGAGCCCTAAAAGTTTTTTTTTTTTGGGTAGTCAAATTGTTTAACTTTCAATAATCTATGGACAACTGGATCGACCAATCCTTTTTTTTTTAACCAACAAGGTCGGTGCTCACCACATTGAATGACTAGGTCGAAATAAAACTTTGATCCAAGATTTCTGTAGTTGACTTGATAATTGTTGCATTTCCGATGGTGCTAACCGATAGGGTGTCCTTGCAATAGAAGTTTCTCCCGAGATCAGATCATTTTAGAATTCTACTTGATGACGAGGAGGCAATCTTGATAAGTCATCAGGAAAGGCCCCTAGAAAATTCGTACAATAGGAATATCTTTCGACTTTCTTTCTTTCGCCTTCCTTTCTATCGCATGTGCTAAAAATGCTTGATACCACTCCTTTAAGCATCGACAAGTCTTCATGCAATAAATGAGTATTAGCTTCTTTTCGGGTCGTTCTCCTTGAACCTTAAGCACTTCACCATTTCCTTCTCTCAACGAGCTATCCCGGCTTCATGTTTTGATAACTAATTTAAACAATATTATGTCTATGACAAAGACATGATCATCTTGTAATTTTGTGCAACCTCTAATTATTATCATTGGTCATTCAATCGAGTAAATAATTTCTAAGCAACTGGGTTCATACTAAGTTAAAGAATAATTTCGGAAGAATCAAAGCTATTACGAGCCCTGGTATCAAATAGATGCGTAGTGATTGATGATAAGATTCGTGCCTGTAACAACATTTGGGTTTTGTCGAATGCCGTTTGCTCCAATCACAAATGTACGACCGGGTGATGTATTACCTTGATTTACATGATCTTTATTTCCATAATTTTACTGTTCCTAATTCCCGACTATAGCAACTTCCTAATTTTGATTGTTACCAACTTATCCTGGTGTCCGGCTCAGCCTAGGGCACACGTTATGGTAATGGTCGGGAATCCCACCTTCATAGCATCCACGTTTAACGCATGCTGGTTTAATTGCATCGACTGACATAGCTAGGTTCACAGCATTGACCTTCTTATCCACCTTACCACTAGCTTGCTTGTTCAACTCTCTAACTTCTTCCTACTACTCACTAGATTTTCCCAATGTTGCTGTACGTATCATCTCATAAGTCAAGGTATCTACCTTTAGCATTGCAGCAATTACTATCCTTAAAATCTGTATAACTAATCCCTAGATATACCTTTCAATCCTTTTTGACCCAGGTGTCACAAGGTATGACACCAACCTTTCCAACTCATGGTGTTTGTCAGTATGAGCAGCATTACCCGACCCTAGCATTACACGATTCCAAAATCTCAACTCTAACTTTCGCAACTCATTTATTGGGCAGTAACCCTCAGTCACCAACATTTTTAGCTCACCACAAGTCATGGCTATCGTAGCCTCCCTACGTCAGGCTTGAGCTTGGATATTCTACCATGTTAGTGTTTTACCCACTAATGAGAAATCAACATACTTCATCTTCTAGTTTTCAGTATAGTTGTTTATACTCATTATAGTTTTTATTTTTCTCAATCTTACGGGTCAGGCCTACTATTCGCCTTCTCCTGTCATACTCTTTTGACTATCACGTCAAGAATCCCTAGTATGTACAACCAATCCTGCTAACTTATCATTTCCACCATTTCTTACTCTAATTAATCAAGATCATCACATAGCCCAGTTCAGGCACATTCTATGATACCGATGAAGCTTATATATAGGGTTCCCCGCAGCATTCCCACCACATCCACGATATACCGAGAACAATGCTTAAACTAGTTATGCGACATCGGATTACGCTAGCAAGGCACAATGCAAGAACGTTCAAACTGCTAATGGTCCAAGTCTTAACATCAATCCAATGAACAAGGTAATACATGTGCAAGGAGTATCATCATTCTGCTGCAACTCTCCGAATACCATGTACATTCCATATAAATAGTCAATTTCATAGTTACTGAAATGCTAGAAAGGAGCAACGCCTCACTAGGAATAGGACTAGCGTCACAACGTGAATCCCGTGAATGCCCCAGGTAGATTAGAACTTATATGAGGTTAAAGGTGATAGAGGTTTTCAAACTATGAAAGAAATATTATAAGGACTGAGAGTCTAGTGTCCCAAGATATAGAAAGAAAGATTTGTACTAACTATGACCCTTATCTCAAGGCAGGGTTTGCTAGACTTCGCATGCATCGCAAATTGCAGTTACGTGTGCACCCATGATTGAAATTTGCTTTGCATGGTCAACCCTAGCTCATCCCACCCGAGTTAAATCGTCTTTGTTGGACCCTGAAAGGATCATACATGCCAATTCAAGTGGTGCTTGATGGTTGCTCTGCTGTAATTCTCCCCAAGTCCAAGAAGTAATGCGGATGAAGAATCTGCTCAATAGAAGACTAAGTGTCGGCTATCCGCATTTGTTCATGCGGATGAGCATGGAACAAATGCTGACAAGTATTTGTTCTTCCGCATTAACAAATGCGGACAGCCGAACAAATGCTGCCAAGTACTTGTACATCCGCATTCACTAATGCGGATGTTCAACATCAAATGCGACTAAGTGTTTGTTCATTCGCATTTCTCAATGCTGATGACCAAACACCAATGCTGATGAAGATCAACACATCCGCATTAGTTAATGCGGATGAACAGAAGTAAATGCTGATAAAGACTTTTGTACTTAGACTAGTTTCCTGATGTATAGTACAAGGATAGTTTAGTCATTTTGTAAAGGCCTTTTGTCAGCCTATAAATAGAGACAACTAGAATATTAGAATATTTTTTGATTGTCATATGTTTCAGAGGTGTCTTGTTACTGTTTCATGCTAAAACCCTACCACCATTAATACAAAGCATTTATGAGTATTTCGAGCATTTAATGATCTGTGTTTAAATGATTCCGCAATATAACCACCGACTCAATCATCATATTCGATCCTAGTTGATTCACATCAATTGAGAATATCATTCTCAACACCCAGTCAATTGGTATCAGAGCTTTGGCTCTCGGATTCGTCTCAAATCTGCCCAGATCTGGGCGAAACTCGATTGAACTAGTGATTGAGTTACTGTTAGTAAGTTCTTCAACTTCTAACACGTATTCATGCTGAAATCCTCCTGAAACATCGATTGATAGACTGTTCATCTGTACTGAACCAACAACATATCTTCGAACAACTCATTCTACCCGAAAATCAGAACAACTATATCATCAACATCATAATCTTCAAACATTAAAGCTAACAGAATAGTTACAGTAGGTTGTCTTAACAAAAAAAAACACTGTTACTGTTCATCAGATCTATTAAAACCTTTAAAGAGTAGACTGTTTGGACCACTTGGACTTAAAAATCAATATAATTCTTATTCCAACAATCTAAAACAAGTTTATTACAATGGATTCACTTAACTTTTCTGAACTTGGTCATGCTTCTAAACCTCCTATGCTTAAACACAAATCTAAGTTTAAGCAATGGAAAATCAGGTTTATGAATTTCATTAAAGGTGTAGATCCAGATTATTGAATTTCCATATGCAAAGGACTTTACATCCCTGTGTAACTCTCTGCTGATCAAGTTGCTTTATACAAAACATCAAGAATACCCATTGAAGATCTAACTCTTGATGATGATGAGTATAAGAAGATAAAGATTGACCTCAAAGCATACTCCATTCTCACACAAGCTTTGAAAATTGGTGTACTCAAAAGACTTGAGAAATATGGAACAGCAAAGGCTGTGTGGGATGCACTGCTCATCATGTGTGAAGGTAGCAGTGAAGTGACTGAAATCAACAAAGACAAGCTGGTCAATCAATATGAAACCTTCCATCACTCCAAAGGGGAGTCCATCTCAAAACAACTGCATAGGTTTGTGCAGTTGGTCAATGATCTTGAAATTATGAGGGTCATATATAAAGAAAAGGAGCTGAACAAGAAAATGCTACACAGTCTTCCTGAGAGTTGGAAACAAAATGTAATGATGCTTGAAAAACACTCTTGATCTGGAAAGCACCATTTTGGATATAATGATTGAAAAAATTAAAGCTCTTGAACTTGATGAAAGGAGCAGAAACCTTGGTGGACCACAAGTCATTGAGGCATACAAATTTCCATAAGAAAATCATTCTGTGGAAAATGCATTCATTACTAAAGAAGATGATTTCCTCTCATCCAGAGATCAAGTAAAATCAACTGGATTCATTGCTGCTCCATCAACCAACAAGCCACCAACCTCATCTCAGTCAACTGGATTTACTATCACTCCCTCAAGTATGCCTGAAGACTAGAGATCTGAAGAGCAAAAGGCTACCTACAATGCCTTTGTTGCAAGTTTTGAAGCTTACTTGGGAGGAAGACTCACTTCTGCTTATTTAATCCAAGAAGACCTAGAAGAAATGGATCCTGATGATGTAGAAGAAATGGATCTACAGTGGCAGATGGCTATGACAGCCATGAGGGCTAAAAAGTTTTTCAGGAAGGGTAGGAAGCTAAGTCTGAATGAGAATACCAAACTTGGATATGACAAATCCAAAGTCAAATGCTTCAACTATGGTGTGACTGGCCACTTCTCAAGAGAATGCAATGCTCCAAGTAGAAACAACAACAACTTTTAGAGAAGTTCTCAGGGCCAATCATCATCACAACCAAGCTCAAGCTTTCAATCCAACAATCAACATCAATATCATCATCAAAGCCAACATCAACAACCATACCAAAGTCAGCCACAACTACCAATCAAGCCCATGGAAGCAGCCAACCTACTTCTAATGCTCTTGTCATCAGACAAGATGGAGTATGTGATTGGAGCCTGTATGCTGAGAAAGTGAAGCCTTAATTTCAAAATCATGCTCTTATGGCTCACATAAATGATGGCCCAACTCCTATGCCATCCGAGGTAAAATCTAATCTTTGTAGTGATAAATGCATTGCTGAACTGCAAGGATATCGTGAGCACAATCACAAATTAGCTGCAAAGATTAAAGAAGAAAAGGTAAAATCAGAGATGCTTAAAAGAGAACTAAAAAGCTTTGAAATTAAAATCAAATCACTTATCTCTGATATTGAAAAACTGAACGGAAAAAAGTATACTCTTGCGGCTGAAAATGAAAAGTTAACTGAAATATTGACTCAATCCAAAGCTGAGCAAGTAACCACTGAAGTGAAACTTGAAAAGTTTCAACTGTCTTCAGTCAAGCTGCAAGAGATGCTTGATTCACAAAAGGATCCTAAGGATATGACTGGGATTGGATACAATTCAAGCCCCCCACCATACAATGATAATTACACTGTCATGCCCGAGTCAATCACTCTTATTGAGCAAAATGAACCTAAAACTATTGAAACTAACTCAGTAGTATCACAAATTACAAATCCTCAAAACAAACCAAGTGTTTATATTGAAACAAATGAGAAGAAAATCAAGTTAGGTCATCCAATTAAAATCAAAGAGTGTTTAGAAAAGTCAGTAAATGTCATTAAACCAAGAAGCCCAGTCAAAGCCATAGTGCCATTTGTGAAACTCATACCTACAATTTCCAAAGAAAAGAAGAAAACTTATGCAACTGTGAAACCATCTGCCGAAAGCAGATCTGATTGTGAGATCAAATCTCCAAAGAATTCAACCAAATCAGACAAAGTTTCACTGAAAAGTAAAGGAAAAACCCCTCTGATTCAAAAGACCAAAAGCAAAACAGATTCACCATCAATAAAATTTAAACAAGGGGTTGGTTTTGACATCTTCAATAAAGATCATGTAAACCAACAAGAAAAGGAGGATAGAAAAGGATTAAGGAAACAACATCAGCCCAAAAAAGTGAACAACAGTAGTATTATGAAACAAACTGCTAACAAGGCTGATATTGCTTCCTCATCAAAATCAAAGAATGATGCTCAGTTGAAAGCTGGTACATTTACTGAGGCATCAAGATTAACCACAAAAGACAAACTCATGTATTGTGACATTTGTGAAATGTCAAATCACAAAACAGAGGAGTGCTATTTTAATCAATACTGCTTAATCTGTGACATGTACAATCATTCTACAAAAAATTGCTACTTCAACAATATTGTTCTGTCTGTGATATGACCAACCACAATACATCAGATTGTTTCTTTAAACAAAAAGGATTGAGAATTCCACAAAACAAGCCCATCTCACCAATCTAATCTTTGAAACCTAAAATCAAAAGTCATTTTTATAATAAACAATCCAGGATTTCAAATTTTGATAATGACTTAGGTAATCAGAAAGAGTTGAAGAATGTTCAAAGAAATATAAACCACAACATCAAACAAACTCATGAGGTTCATAAATCAAAAATGAAGTTTGGCAATCAAAAACGTGTCCAATTTCTTAAAAGAAATAGGGGCCAAAGGTTTGAATACTCTTCTGACTCTTCAGATGAAGTTGATGAGATGAAATCAGCAAGATATGAAAAATCAAACAAAAATTCATCCTCTAAGTCATAATTTAGAGGAAAGTACCAAGAAGGTACTGTCATGGATAAGAACGGGAAACCTAAGACCATCATGGCTTGGGTTCCACATTCTAATTAGTTCATTTTATGCTTGCAGGGTCGTCTATACAGGTCCAATAGCCTATGGTATGAGGACAGTGGATGCTCCCGACACATGACTGGAGACAGTTCCTTCCTTCATGATTTCAAGCATATTCAATGAACTACTGTGACATTTGGTGGAGATTCACAAGGTGGCAGAGTCACTGGTGAAGGATCTATGACAAATGGGATGTTGAGTTTTGATAGAGTGAACTACTGTGAACCATTGAACTTCAATCTGCTCAGCGTGTCTCAGATCTGTGACAAGAAATATTCCACTCACTTCACTGACACTCATTGTTACATTCTGAAACCAGGATTTCAAATTCCTGAAGAATGGGTTGTCTTGAAGACCCCGAGGAAGAATAATACATATGTCTTAAACCTTAATTCTGCTCTACCAAAAGAAGAAACATGTCTTCAGTCAAAAGCATCTTTTGATGAGTCACAGCTTTGGCATAGACGTTTGGGACACACAAATTTCAAAAAAATGAATAGATTGGTCAAGGGAAACCATGTAATTGGTTTACCTCAAAAAGAATTTCACTTTATCGACCACTGTTCAGCGTGTCTCAAAGGGAAACAACATAAGTCTTCCCACAAGCCAAAACTTGTGAACACAAACAATTCTCCATTGAAGTTACTTCATATGGATCTTTTCGGACCCACTCATGTTATGAGCATTGGAAAGAAACAATATTGTTTGGTGATCATAGATGACTTTTCCAGATTTACATGGGTCTTCTTCTTACTTCATAAAAACAAAGCTTCCTAATTAATAAAAGATTTAACACTAAAATTGAAAATCAAATTGATCATAAAGTCAAATCAATTCGAAGTGATAATGGGACTGAATTTAAAAATGAAGATATAAGTTCTTTTTGTGCAACCAAAGGCATTGCTCATCAATTCAGTGCAGCTAGAACTCCTCAACAAAATAGGGTAGCTGAAAAGCGAAATAGAACACTGATTGAAGCAGCACGAACTATGCTAGCCAATGCTAAACTGCCAATTACCTTTTGGGCAGAAGCAGTTAACACATCGTGCTTTGTACAAAACAGAACTTTGATTGTAAAAGAAAGCAACAAGACTCCTTATGAACTTCTTTTTCAGAGAAAACCGGATTTTTTAAGTCATTTGGTAGTCCCGTATCAATATTAAACACCCGAGACCATTTGGGAAAGTTTTCTCCAAAGTCTAACGAAGGATTATTTGTAGGCTATTCCTCAATCTCAAAGGCTTATAGAGTGTTTAATCCTTGATTAAACATTTTTGATGAATCAATCAATGTTCAATTCAATGAGCATTCTTTTCCCAAATCAATAAATGGTCCTGGCTGTTTGATATTGACTCCTTTACAAGATCATTTGATAAATTCCACTTGTCTACTGCAGGAAACCCACAATCAGCTGAATCTTCTGCTTCAGTAAAAAGAAAAAATGATTTCCCGATGATTCCTCCTACCTCTACTGAGCAACTAAATAAATATGTTCCACTACAAGCTGCTCGTGTCAGACAATCATCTCAAAATGAGAGCGTTTCAACTGAGGCTAGTCCTAGTACACTTCCATCTCCTTCAAAAGAACCATATACTGAAGTAAGAAATCAAGATCCAGTCACACTACCAGTTTCAACTGAGAGAACTTAAAATGATGAAAGTCATCAAAGTGTTGCTGATGCCGAAGCAGGAACTGGAAAAGACTTTGATTACTTTCACAACTCTCCTACATCACAAGATAAAGGTGCCTCTCACCAAGATGATCTGAATGTCACCAATCTTGATGTATCCATTGCTGGTGACTCAATACCAACCACCAGAATACACAAGAATCATCGAGTGGAAAGCATCATTGGTGAACTTAATGAACGGGTGACTAGAAGCAAGTCAAGCATTGCAAACATCTGTTTGTTCTCTTGCTTTCTGTGTCAAACAGTACCCAAAAATATCAAAGAGGCTCATCAAGACAATAGCTGGATTGAGGCAATGCAGGAAGAGTTGCTACAATTCAAGAAACAAAAAGTATGGCAACTGGTAGATCTTCCCGAAGGACAATACCCTATCGGTACCAGGTGGCTATACAGGAACAAAACTGATGACCGGGGAATTATCATCAGAAATAAAGCAAGATTGGTGACACAGGGATATACACAAGAAGAAGGAATTGATTATGATGAAGTGTTTGCTCCTGTTGCCCGATTAGAAGCCATAAGACTCTTTCTTGCATACTCAGCATCCATGAAATTCACTGTTTATCAAATGAATGTAAAGTGTGCTTTTCTGTATGAAAAGATTGCTGAAGAAGTCTACGTGAGTCAACCACCAGGCTTTGAAGACCCAAATTTCCCACACAGGGTGTACAAGCTGGACAAAGCCTTGTATGGTCTTCATCAAGCCCCTCGGAAGTGGTATGAGACTCTACCATTGTTTCTGCTTGACCACGGGTATGAAAGAGGAAAGATTGATTAGACTCTCTTCAGAAAAAGAAAAGGAAAAGACATGTTGCTAGTCCAGATTTATGTGGATGATATTATTTTTGGCTCTACAAACAAGCTTCTCTGCAAGGATTTTAAAGACCTTATGCATTCTAAATTCCGAATGAGTGCTATAGGAGAACTCACATTCTTCTTAAGAGTGCAAGTCCAACAAACAGCAGATGGAATCTTCATCAATCAATCAAAATACATAGAAACAATGTTAAAGAAATTCCACTTTGCTGATTGTCAGTCCATCAGAACTCCTGTTGATACTAAACAGAAGATCGGTCCGGATCGTGAAGGCAAATCAGTGGATCAGACTCACTATCAATCTATGATAGGTTCACTTATGTATCTAACAGCTAGTAGGCCTGACATTATGTTTGGTGTGTGTGTGTGCGTCAGATATCAAGCTGATCCCAAGAAATCTCATGTTAATGCTGACAAGAGGATATTTAGATATCTTAAGGGTAAACCTGCTCCCGGATTATGTTATCCAAAGGAGGAGGCTTCAATCTCTATGCCTACACTAACAGTGACTACGGGGGATGCAACTTCAATAGGAAATCCACTTCTGGCGGTTGTCTATTTCTTGGTCCTGGCAGTGCAAGAAGCAGACAAACGTGTCTGTTTCAACAGCAGAAGCTGAGTATATAGCAGCATCAGCCTGTTGCTCTCAAGTTCTCTGGATTCAAAACCAGATGCTTGACTATGGTTTTAACTTCTTGCACACTCCAATTCATATTAACAACACAGCAGCAATGTTTATTACAAATAATCCTGTTCAGCACTCAAAAACAAAACACATTGAAATCAGATATCACTTTTTGAGAGATTGTGCTGAAAAAGGGTTAATCAAATTGATTCAAGTTCACACTGATAATCAATTGGCTGATTTATTTACCAAGGCATTGGAACCTAATCGGTTTGAATTCCTAGTTCAATCAATTGGCATGATTAACTTTGAATAATAAAAACCCAAAACATCAAAAACATTTAAAAAGTTACAGAAAATCACAAAAAGAAGTCATTTTGTTGAAGAATATGATATATACTTCAAATGGGAAATGATATAATTACAGTCGTTATATCATTAACTGTGCTTATCTTAAAATTTCAAAAGACTGACATGACTTATCTGATATGCGGGTAGGCCCAACTTGGAAAAGAATATACATGCTGTGATGAACTAAAATCCATATTCAACTGTGAAGCACTCATCTCAGAATATTGGTACGTATTGGCTTATCCAAGTGTATGTGTGTGTAGTAACCTAAACACACCAAGTAATGATGCCGTATGAATCTCTTTCACCTACATCAGTTTCTTCTCTGTTTTGAGGAGCAAAAATCTAGAGAAACAAGCACATAGTGTTGATGTCATGATCCAAAAGATTCCCAATGTGGAACACACCCACCTTGGATGAATTAACAAAATATTACATTCCTTGGAAATGAACAAAAAAGAATCCCATCATGGATCACCTTCCAAAGTGAAGTGAAAAAGAATCCTAATGTGGATCAAACTAATAAAAGGATCAAAATAAAAGAATCCCAACGAGGATCAGTGAAAATGGGATCTCATACTGTAAATGACCTGGTCATGTAAGTTGTGAAAAAGTTCTACAATGCATATCATGCGGGTGGTTGATCAATGCCATGCATTTGAATGTGGGGTACATGTTGAATACTCAAATTAATCAAAAACATGATAAATATCACATGCCTCACAATATTAACCAAGCATGAGTTTAAGAGGACAGACATACCCTTAATCAATAAGCTCATAACCATGTCTATTTTATTAACAAAAGTTTACACTTGTGTAATGTAAGATTGATATGATCCCAAGAAAAGTATACTTCCTCTTCATCAACAGAAAAGAAAACACAATCATTACAAAAATATCTCATTTTCAAAAGTTTTAAATCCTTAAAGTTCCTATCCTATATGGATATAAACTTTAGGGGGAGTAATTTAAAATTTTGATTGGATATAAACTTTAGGGGGAGTAATTTAAAATTTTGATTAGCTTGTACAGGTATTTTTTTTTCTTAAAACAATTTCATTACAAAATCAAAAAGGAATTGACTGTGTTGGTGCAGAAGTTATACTATAGTATCTTAGTCTATGTAGATATCTGGAAGCATAAAAGTCTAAGATTAGTCAGTCACTGGGAAACTTGTATCACATCTGATATACAAGTCAATCCAAGCAAAAATTGACAATCCCATCAACAGTCAAAACTTCAAAAGATTCAAGTCAAAAGCAAAGATAGTTCTTCATAACAGTCAATGAATCAGCAGAAAAACAGAAAAAAGTTCACTTTGCAGAAACATTAATTTTGATTAAGTTCAAAAATTAATGCAGGTAAGTGCATTGGTTAATGTGGGTGAAGGTAACCTAGGCATATAACCAATGCGGATAACTGGCTTAATTCATTGAAAAACCAAGTGAAACTAAAGCGGACAAGTTAACTCTACCGCATTTGCTTCAAACAAAAATACACATAGAAATTTTGAAGTGTTGAGAACTTATGCAGACAATGTTGTTCAACCGCATTTCTTTATGTGGTTAACTTTTGTTCTGCCTCATTTCCTAAACATGGTTAACATCAATACAGAAAGTTTGTTGTATGTGTTTCAAAATGAATAAAATATGCTTAACCTCTTCTGTCATGATGGTTTGAAAGTCAAGAAATACGGACAAACTCATAATTCTACCACATTTGTTGAAGTAAATGTGAACAACGAAGTTGTTCTATCGCATTTGCTACAGTACACAAATGTTGATAAACCTTGTTCTATTGCATTTGCTACAGTGTACAAATGCTGATCAACTTTGTTTAACCGCATTTGCTACATTGTACAAATGCTGATCAACTTTGTTTAACCGCATTTGCTACAGTGTACAAATGCTGGCAATGTATTAAAACATCCGCATTTGTCACAGTACATGAATGCTGTAAGTGTTTGCACTTCCGCATTTGTAACAGTAAACAAATGCTGATGAACAATTCATTACCGCATTTGCTACAGTGAAAATCAAAAATCAACTGCATTTGTCTGAAAACTTGTAACATTTGTAAAAGCAATTAAATTGACTATTTAAACCAACTTCAAAAGGTCATTTAATACTTTTCAAATTTGAGAGACTTATAGTGCGATGAGTGTTCATTACTGTTCTTCATCCATCATTATCATCATCATCACATACCTGTGATTCTCAAGTTCATACATCAAATTTCACCTCGGTTTCGATTCTTAATCTCAGTAGTATTGAACTAAGGTGATTATCTGAAATTCTCATGACCGACTTTGACGGACATACGATGAACTTAGAACCCTAGGTTAATAATAATCATCAAAATCAAACTCAATCCATGAAATGATCAACATTTTCGAGTGCAATGAACCTCATGGTTATGAATATAACAACAAACAAGTGATTTACAAAAACCTCGGTTCATCGCATGAACAGGGTATAAAAAGAATCAACAATGTTGAAATAAAAACTTAATTTAAGTGTTAAAAGATGTTAAAATCAGAAAAGATCATCTCAATAAACATGAAAAACAAAAGAAAATTGTCATAAATTGATAAAATCAAGTTAGGTCAAATTCCTATGGAACAGTACATATGATTTCTCAATTTTGACCAACCAAAGTCAAACTGAGAAATTCAACATGATGTCTACTTTATAATCTGATAATCATTGTTCAAAGTTCTAATTCATATGCATCCAATGCTGGGTACAATGGCTAATCTCATGTGGAGCAAGCTCCATAATGTCAGTGGTTATCTTGACCCTGATGTACCCGAGGCTGAAGGACTTAGAGATATGATCAGATTTATCTCTACCACCAGAGTTGCTCATGCTATCACTATTAGACCTGTCATTTATGAAAACTTCATAAGGTTTTTCTGGAGCATAGCTGTAGTTGCTGAAGTGGATGGTGTTAGGACCTTGACTGGAAGAATTACTGATAATCATTCATTAGCCATCACTTAACAAACTGTGAGACAGTGTCTACAGTTTGGTGATGATGCAAACACACCCATGGAACTTGAAGATGATGAGATCATGACCTTCTTTGCCAACATTGGGTATGAAGGAGGCTATGAAGGCAAACAAATAGTCAAAGGACTGGTTGATTTACAATGGAGGTTTCTCATTCATATATTCCAACATTGTTTATCAAAGAGGAAGACAGGAAGGAATGATATCCCCATGACTACTTTATCTGATATGTGCTTTATGCACAAACAGGCCATTCAATATGTCAGCCTATGTATTTAATGGCCTGATATCCAACGTTCAAGAGGGGAGGAGGCATATGTTTCTGATGTATCCAAGGTTTCTACAATGTCTGATCAATGAGGCATTTCCTCAGATTGTGCCTGAAGGACCAGTGATGGACATTCCTCACTATAATGCAAAGTCCTACAAGTACATCAAAAAGAGAGATCCAAGGAACTTCTACAGTGGAACTTTCTTTCCTCTGCTTCCTTGGATGTTGCAGCAGATTAACCAAGAGGAAGAAGCTCCTGTTGATGAGCAAGATCAAGAAAAAGAACAACAAGGTGCTCCTGATCAACACAATGTTGGTAAGCATGCTGATATAGCTGAAGAAGGACAAAGGCCAGTGTCACCACATATGGATGTAGGTGGTGATCTTCACACTGGGCCTTCTGTTCAAGAAGCTGAGATTGCATCACCTTTCATACCATCACCCATTCCATCACCTCTCATATCACCCATTCCATCACATATCACCCATTTTATCACCTCATAGATCTCCTATTATCTCACCCCATATTTCTCCTGTTCCATCATCTCCAACTACTACAAAACCTGTTGAGTTTAGTGAATCTACCAGCTCTTCAGAGGATTCCAAAGCAGCTCCTGATGAAAAGGATGAAATGATTTCAGAATTATTACAGAAGGTAGCAAGAATGGAGAAACTTCTGGATAGAAGATCAGGTATTATCAAAGACAGACTTTAGGAGTTAGATGAAAAAGAAAAGGAAATTAAAGATCTCAAGGAGAAATATGAAGCAGAAAAGAAAGAAAAAGACAATGAGATCAAGGAATTAAAGGCTGCTCTACAACACTCAAGGGATGGAGTCAGTGGACATGTAGACTCCTTGACCATCCAATCCATAGCCATGGAAGAACAAGAAAGCTTGTTGGAGCAACAAACTGATCTAATCATTGATTTACAAAAACAGATATAAACTTTGAACAAGAGAGTTTCTGAGTTGGAATTACTGATCATGATTAAACAAGAATTGGAGAAAGAAAAAGAAGATAAGGATGATAAAGATAAGGGGGAGAAGAAAGGTGATAGTGATAAGAATGTGGATGATGAAAGTTCTTCTGGAGATAGTGACGATGACTCCCCACCAACTAAGAAGATGAAAACCACTAAGGCTATGAAAGAAGGTGAAACCAGTGGAACTAAACATTAAGAACAAAGCTTAGCTATGGTGATGTACACAAGCAAACAATCTAAAGAATCCCAAGATGAAGAATCTGAATTCAGAGACATGATTAAAGAACTAGATATCTACTCATCAGAGGAATTCATAATTGATGATGAATTCTAGGATTTCATGAAAGATCAACATCAAACTAATGAACCCATAGTGGTGATCCCGCAATCTCCTGTGCCTTTGGAAACGGAGTTGAGATTGCAGATTGTACTAGCCATCACTCTGTCTAATGAACAAAAGGAAGTTATCAGAAGACTTTGTGAAGAACAACAGAAACTAGAAGAAACAACTGCATAGAACAAAGAAAGAGAACAAGCAAAATCTGAAAACAAAGCTGCTGACACAGAAAGCAAAGAAGCTAAAATAGCAGAATCCTCTTCTGGTATGCAAACATATACCCGAAGGAAGAAGTATTTAGCAGAAAAAGCCAAAGGCAAAAGACCCATTGAGGAAGAAGAACCTGTGAAAAAGAAGCAAAAAGATGATCCTCGAAGCCTAGCAGCCATTGCTGAATTTCTTGAAGAACATGAAAAGGCAAAGGAACAATTGAAGAAAAGGGCTGAGTTTGTAGATCTAGAGGAAGGAGAAATTAAAGGAGGCTATGTGGTTGATGAACCAATAGCAAAAGAAAGTCCTGTAAAGGCTGAAATTTCAGTAAAAGAGATGGTTGAGAAAGCTTAAACCGATGATCTGATGGTAAAAGCAATGTTTCTGATCAATCATGGTTATGATGCTGATGAAGTGTTTGGGATGACCTATGAGGGAATGGTTGAAGCGGAAGAAAAACTAAACAAGTTGTTGGATCCTACTTTTGTGACTGAGTATGAAGAGGCACAAGCAGCCAAGTCAACTGTATCTCCATCAATCTCAAAATCCAAAAGGACTGAAGCTCCTCAATCACTGTATCCGAATCCCTATAACATGACTGATAGGGACATGAAGGATTATCTCTCTGAACAAGGCTACACAAAGAGAAAGCTTGGCAATATGAAAACAAACTCACTAAGGGCTGCAATGTTGAGATTAATCAATGAAAAGAAAGAAAGATTAAAGAAGCTTGAAGAAGAGATAGTGAGCAAGAAACCAAGATCCAGAGTCTCAGCCCAAGACATCCAACTCACCCATGAAGATCATGATTCTTTGGCACTCATACTTCATAGAAATCCTGAGTGGTTTGCTGAGCCTTCTCAGATGAAGCTACAAGAAGGGCTCACCACTGCATAGATGATTAAGGGTGTATCTACTCCCCCGGGCAAAGTAGATGTAAAAATTATTGCCTGGAAGTATGATAGTGATTGGAATATGTTTATTATTAAGAGAATCTCAGGGTTGGTTCAGTTCACAGAGTACTCTACTCTGGTGAACTCCCTGCAATACATGACTCAAAGGAATTAGCTAATCTGGAATTGATCAACCATAAAGCTATGTTCAGAGGGTATGAGTTTGAAGATATTCTAAAGATGTTTAAAAGGACTGACAACTTCAAATCATTGAAAGCCATTTGTATGAGAAAAGACAGATCCTTTCAAAACCCTCTAGAGAAGAAGAAGAAGATAAAAGAGGCTGAAGATGTAGTATTCCCTGAGCTGAAGGTGAAGCCTACAGAGTCTCTGAAAAGGAAAATGGTAGCAGGCACTCACACCACAAAGCCAATCTCTAATGTTTTCTACGATGAGAAGACTTATGAGTTGGTGATTGAAAGGAGATGGGGAGGAAAGAAGGGTGCAGAAATTCGTCTATTCAGTGGATATGAAGTGAGATTACTTGATGAGTCCTACATCTATTACATCTACACCAGGCACTTCAGGGAAATCAACAACAAACTTGGAGAGGCTGATATGCTCTTCTTCCTTAAATGCATCAAGATCCTGAAGATGGCCTATGACCAAAATGCCAAAAGAGAGAAAAGAAAGAAGAAAAAGACTCCTTTGCAGTTGGGAAACATTGTGAAGCTGGAGGTTGATGTGGAAGGAGCTCTCTTGATTCATAGGGATGGGTTGTCCACAGTGTCCATATGGGAACCCATTTCCTTAAAGAAGCTGCCTATTGAAGCCATCTATACAATGAGTCAGATGAAGATCCATGTGCTGAACAGAGACAAGATGTCAGATGCTAATGACTTTGTCAACATGATAAAGGCTATTTTGGATCCTTCACAGGCTGAACCAACAGCTGCTCCTCCTGCTGCTCAAGACCCAGCAGAATCCTCACAACCTCATCCACTATCAAACCCTTGAAGTACCTAGGCTGTATGATCCTTAGGAGGAGTATTGTTGGACCCTGAAAGGATCATACCTGCCAATTCAAGTGGTGGTTGATGGTTGCTCTGCTGTAATTCTCCCCAAGTCCAAGAAGTAATGCGGATGAAGAATCTGCTCAATAGAAGACTAAGTGTCGGTTATCTGCATTTGTTCATGCGGATGAGCATGGAACAAATGCTGACAAGTATTTGTTCTTTTGTATTAACAAATGCGGACAGCCAAACAAATGCTGCCAAGTACTTGCACATTCGCATTGATGTTCAACATCAAATGCGACTAAGTGTTTGTTCATCCGCATTTCTCAATGCTGATGACCAAACACCAATGCTGATGAAGATCAACACATCCGCATTAGTTAATGCGGATGAATAGAAGTAAATGCTGATGAAGACTTTTGTACTTAGACTAGTTTCCTGATGTATAGTATAGGGATAGTTTAGTCATTTTGTAAAGGCCTTTTGTCAGCCTATAAATAGAGACAACTAGAATATTAGAATGTTTTTTTGATTGTCATATGTTTCAGAGGTGTCTTGTTACTGTTTCATGCTAAAACCCTAGCATTCATTGTAACTTTACACCACCATTAATTCAAAGCATTTATGAGTATTTCGAGCATTTAATGATCTGTGTTTAAATGATTCCGCAATATAACCACTCACTCAATCATCATATTTGATCCTAGTTGATTCACATCAACTGAGAATATCATTCTCAACACATTGAATGACTAGGTCGAAATAAAACTTTTATCTAAGATTTCTGTAGTTGACTTGATAATTGTTGCATTTCCGATGGTGCTAACCAATAGGGGTCCTTGCAATAGAAGTTTCTCCTAAGATCAGATCATTTTAGAATTCTACATGATGACGAGGAGGCAATCTTGATAAGTCATCAGGAAAGGCCCCTAGAAAATTTCGTACAACAGGAATATCTTTCGACTTTCTTTCTTTCGCCTTCCTTTCTATCACATGTGCTAAAAATGCTTGATACCACTCCTTTAAGCATCGACGAGTCTTCATGCAATAAATGAGTATTAGCTTCTTTTCGGGTCGTTCTCCTGAACCTTAAGCACTTCACCATTTTATAGAGAATTTCGTACCACCTTCTCTCAACGAGCTATCCCGGCTTCATGTTTTGATAACTAATTTAAACAATATTAAGTCTATGACAAAGACATGATCATCTTGTAATTTTGTGCAACCTCTAATTATTATCATTGGTCATTCAATCGAGTAAATAATTTCTAAGCAACTGGGTTCATACTAAGTTAAAGAATAATTTCGGAAGAATCAAAGCTATTATGAGCCCTGGTATCAAATAGATGCGTAGTGATTGATGATAAGATTCGTGCCTGTAACAACATTTGGGTTTTGTCGAATGTCGTTTGCTCCAATCACAAATGTACGACCACGCGATGTATTACCTTGATTTACATGATCTTTATTTTTGTGAATAGTTTCACAAACCTTGACATTTGTGCTTCCAAGGTTTCACCAAGAATATGATTGAACATGTTGAATTCTTGGTTAAGCATATCCTTTCTACTCTCTCTCATGTCTTTGTTGCCCATAATTTGTTCTTTCATTGCATCCCATAAATCCTCAGCTTTGGTATAGTCTTTAAACTTTTGAGCAAACTCTGTGGTGAGTGCCATAGTGATGGTAGCATACGCTTTATCATCAAGCTCCATTTTCTTCAAATCGTCTTCATCCCATAAATGTTCAGCTTTTGGCACCAATTCACCTTTGTCGTTTTTGTATACCGGGATATACGGATCTTGTTTGATAGATCTCATCATCCTGGGTTTCGTGTAAATGACATGATTTTCAAAGCTATAAGCCCAATCAGGATAATCTTCTTCGTTGAGCAGAAGAGGTGGTTTTGTGCTTGTACTAATCTCATTGTTGTGATTAAGAGTAGCAGTGATGTGCTTCAAATTTGCCATTTTCTTACTTAAAAATCAGCAATTCTTCAAACTCAAAAATTCTAGCGCGAATAATTAACTTCTCGTGCGAAATCAAGAGTTCTCGCGCGAACAGTACAAAGTTTTCGCGCGGTAAGTTCTGTAACTGAATTTTGCAAAATCTATAAGTTTTCGCACGAATGGAATCTTTTTGTAACAAACTTTTAACCAATTCCCACGAAACTTCAACATTTCGCGCGAAAGATAACTTTTCGCACAGAAACTTCAATTTTTCGCTTGTTTGATCTCTTCGATTTCGAAGGTTTCCGGCTGCAATCTTTCACCAATTTGATTAAATCTTGGTTAATTAAGTGTTCAATTAGTGATTTAAATTCAATTAAGATCCTAATGGTCTCTAATTGATTCAATTAAGCTCGTTTAAGCTCAATAACATCATCCTTTTTTTGATCACCAAGTTAATCAGCTTAATTATCCTCAAATGTGAACAAATCTTGAAGTATAAACAAATTTGATCATCACAATCTCTTCAAAACTCTACTTCAATCATCATTCAATCGATCAAGAGCATGCCAAGCTCTGATACCAATTGTAAGGATCAACAATAAACATAGATCGATCTCATGATGAAAATGCGGAATGTTAACATCATGGAATAAGATTGTATAGCAGATGAATCACACCATCACAATTGTAAATAAACGTTGAAGTATATTGCTCCCTGGTTTGAATGAAGTGCAATGTAAGTGAAATCAGGAAAATAACAAAAGCCTTATCAAATTACATTACAAAACTTCTATTTATACTAAACTAGAAGTTCTCGCGCGAGATAACTTATTCTCGTGCTACTTGATGTTGTCACGCGAGAAGCAAGTTTTCACGCGGTAACTTTAGTTTCTTGCGTGTCTTTGATCTTAATCTTTATCTTGATTTGATTTTTCGAGCCTCTAGGTTCAACCCCTACAATAGTTACTCCTTAACATGTAGTTGAAGCTCAACAAATGGCTAAAACTTCAGAGATAGTATTAGATTTTGTTATTAATAAAGAAGATAAGGAAGTGGAAGAAGATGTTGGTCTAGACAAGGTTGATTATGAAGCAAGTGATGATGAGGAGGAGGACAATGATGATGGTGATGAGGGGTAAAGGAGATAAAAAAACACAAAGACTAATGATAATAACGATGATGATTAAGAGGGTGATATGGGGTCAATGGCAGGTCACTCTGGTGAGTCAGATTCTAATAATGTATTTACACCAAGTCCTGTTGATCTAGAGGATTTGCAACCATTAGATCCGGCTACAAAGGAGCAGTATGAAAAGGAATTATATTCCTTTCAAAAGCAAATGCCTACTGAGGAATCAGATGATATAGTAGGACTGTTTGATGATCTTGATGAGCAAGTTAATTATATTGATTGTTTGGCGATAACATATTAGAACTATTTGTTGATATTAATCTGGAAGAAGAAATGATACCTTTATATTGATGCTCCAGCTGATGTTTTTGACATAACAGGTAGCCAGCTATAAGACAAGTTGGAAAGCTTACTTTATCTGCTCCTCCACCTCTTATTAAGAAACATGTGCCAAGACATTCAAAACCATTCACAAGATATGGCAATTTTGAACAAGTGATGAGTTGCGCATATGATGAGGAGATAAGGTTATACATTATAAATAGAAAAGTTTGTGCTATTAAGTGTTACGAAAATGAGCATGACTTCCATACACTTAAAGCTTTTAATTTATATGCTATCGGAAGAGTGTCATTTCATTATCCAATCAACTACGGTAAAGCTAAGTGGATTAGAAACATGATTTGGCATAAGAGCAAATCCAATTTTGGAAACTGTAAGACTACAAAGTCTAAAGTAATGGAAGATGAGACAAGAATAGATCCAAACACTAGCGCTCAAATGAAGATTAGAGTTTTCAAGCATCCAAGTATATCAAAAAAAATTCTAATTCATTCTCCCATGCTAGTGAATAGTTTGTCAAAACTAATAAGATGGGTTGTAAAACAGTGACAAGGCTAGAGATGGGCCAAAAAACCGGTTTGGATCTCCAAATCGGTTCATAAACCTATACTAGTTTGGAACCCGACCGGTTTCGCCCCGAACCGGTCTCAAACTAGCCTGAAGTGACGGTTTGGGTTATGTTTGGCCCCCAATCAACCTAAAATGGTTTCAAACTGCTCCGGTTCCCAAACTGGTTTTAAAAATAGCTATTATCCAACGTTCATATAGCCCTTTTTGACCGTTTGGGGCAATTTTTGATTGTTTTTTTTACGTTTTTTTAACCATTATACCACCCTTAGGTTAGTATAAATATATAGTGGATGTTTTGGTTGAAAAACAACTTAGCTATCTATTCTTAAAAATCTAAAAACTGCTCAAATACAAAATCATGCATTTCAAAAAACTCTCAAATGGCTTAATCTAGTGGTCATTCATCCGTTGGTTGTGAAGCGTCTTCGAGCAACGTGGTGGTAGTCATCCTTCCTACCAATAGGAACACCGAAATATGGTGCAAATACGATTTAAGTCAAATGTCTTGCAGTACTACCAAAGCTCGTTGCAAGTTTTGCAATAAATTTTTCAAAAAAGATGCAAACACAACCTTGAGAAACCACATTTCGTCGAAATATTGTAAGGCGTTGAAAGGTGAACCGTTTCGAGCCCAAACTTCGATAACAAGTGAAGAAAATATTTAGGCTTATAACATTGATGCGGTTTGGGAGCAAATGGCGCAATTTGTAATTCAAGAAAGCTTGTCATTCAAACATTTTGATAACGGGCGTTTAACACGACTCATTCAACGAACTTTTCAACCGTGTTATACTAATGTAAGTCGTGCTACTAATCGAATAGATTGTTTAAAAATGTGGAAAAAAATAAAAATGAAAATAATTTGTTATTTTGAAATTTTAGAAACCGGTGTTAATTTAAGTTGTGATGTTTGTCTACTTCACATGGTTCACCGGACTCGTACATTTGTGTCACTGCCAATTAGGTTGAACCTGTTTCGTGGCAAATAATGAAACGTACGATTGCGTTTGAATTGTTTGATTATTCTCACACCGGTGATAATATTTTTTATATTATTGACAAAGTTATTACGATATATAAATTGGAAAACAAATTTTTTTCAATTTCCTTGGATAATGTGTCGGATAATACGCGTGCGATAGAACACTTAACATTAAAATATAAACCATAATGTGAAGGTGTGTTTTTTCATAGTAGTTGTGTTGCGCATTTTGTAAACTTAACCTTTTAAAATGGTTTAAAAATGATTGAACAAACAAAATATTCTTTTAAAAGAATGTTACGTGTGTTTTTAGCAATAACCAAAGATAAAGTAAATATCGCAAGTTTTGGAAATAAGCAAATTTCAAATGTTAGATCGGAATTGACACGTACCTACTAGATGAAATTCGACTAGTAACATGTTGAAAAAGCTATTGAGCAAAAAGAAAGTTTAATAGTGTTTCATAATATTTTGGTGAGTCGTGGGAAAGTTCTGACTTATCTTCCATCGAGTTGGGCCACTATTCAAGAAATTAGCAACATGTTTCATGTTTTTAGAACCGCGACTACTTGTATTTTTGGAGTTTATTATCCAACGAGTCCATTAGTACTTGACCAAATATACTTAATACTTCAAAATTATCTAAGCTATCGTTTAGAGGTAAACCTTATTCAGATATGATGCATCCAATGAAAGAAAAACTTATAAAATATTTTAAATAAATACCTCCGGTTATTACTTGTGCCGGTATGTTAAACCCTTGCTTAAATTTGTCGGGGTTGAAACTTTACTTGATAAAATTACTCTTGATTTGGGTTTAGATTAGAAAATCCATTTTACGCTCAAATTTAAAATTTAATTTTAATCAACAGTTATCAAACATGTTGAATGTCTATTTAGCAAAATATGGTGAAAAATCAAGTATTCATGAGTCAATGAGGCATGTGGCACATGCCGAAAGTTCAAGTGATCCAATGTTTGCTTTATATATCACTTTAAGGTATATATATAATAAACGCCAACTTGGTAACACTCCGATTAAAAAACTCGGGAGGTATGGTGGGACTAACTTTTTATCAACCATGACTGTACAAGATTTTAAAAACTTAGACTTGTTGGATTGGTAGAAAGGTAAGGAAGATCAATTTCCCATCCAATTGTGACGACCCTAAACCAAAGGTAGGTAAACTAATATTTTAAGCATATTTTATAGATTTATACTTTATTGAGAAACTGTTAAGGTATTTATTTGACTAACTCTTTATGAGTTTTATGTGTTTATTATGCATATGTTACGTGAGCATGCATGCATGAATATTTACGTGTGCATGCATTCCCTTCATGTAAATTTTATGATTATCTAATCATATGTATTTAGTTACTAAATCGTATGATTAAAATGACTAGTTACTTGAATTATAACTATCTTTCATTTACATATAATCAAAACTTAATCAACCATACTAAGTTAACATCAAGAAACTTTATATCAAAAACTAAAACTAATCAAAACCATTAATCACTTAAACACCAACATAAACAATCTTAATCCTACTCTCGGCCCATTAAGGCTAGTAAACCCGATTAGCATCCTAATTAAGTGACTAACCTTAGCTTAATGACTAAGTGAGTCGTTAGCCCCTTTGATTGCCACCTAGCCGGCCATACACTCATCACCACCATAAGCCGCCACCCAAGCACCACCTAAACATATTAGTTACATGCCACCTCTCCTAAAAAGCTTGACTAAGCAAGCCTGTAACACCATCTCACCAACCTAAGTATAGACCTAATAATGATTATGAATCCCAATTCTTAACAAACCTCTCGGCCGCATGGATCCACCATCACCACACTCACAACCCGTCACAACCACCACCTTCACCACACTCCTTCCACTCTCGGGTTTCAAGCCACCACCACCTCTCGACCTCTCTCCCAACTCTCTCTCTCTCGATTCCCGAATAACAACCAATACCGCCACCTTCTACTCCCCCTCTCGATCACCATAACAACCAAACATCATCACCACCCTTTGTTCATCACCAACTAATTGAGATCAAACATCAAGGACCATCTCCTCATCCGGATTATCAAGAATTCAACCAAGTCAATCTCTTTGTTCTCTTCAAACAATCAAGGTTAGAATTCTAAAACATCTAACTATCAAGATTAAGAAATGAATATGTGTTTCAGTAAACATATATATATATATATATATACCAACTTGTGAAAACTAAATCATCAAGGATATTCAAGGACTCATAAACACCTAATTCTATTTAAAATTAGTTAGAAATGAGGATTCAAGAGCTGGAAACTTAAAAGTTTTATATATAAACCAAGGATTTAAACAAAAGATTTCAAATAAAAGGTTAAAACCTATATATATTCTTGATGAATTAGATTGAATACCTAAATGATTGTGATTGTGGGAATAAAATTAGGAACTTGCTGAGAAATATTAGAAGTAATAATCTGTAAATTTGATATAATAATATTGGGTAAATTAATTTATATAATTAATTCAAGAAAATGAAAGAAAAATTTTAAACTGAAGCTCCGAAGCTGATAAAAATCTGGAAAAATTATATAATAACCCATATATTTTATAGGAATTCCTGAATAAATTTCGTGATTTAATTCATATATATGATCGAGTTTTATATTTTAGAACATTCTGTAAACAGAAAATAAAAGGAAATAGCAAAACAATGAAATAAATTATGAATAGAGAAATGAAAAGTTTAAGAAGAAGTAAGATTCCAATCGTAAAGGTTAGATGGAATTCAAAAAGAGGATCTGAATTTACATGGGAAAGGGAGGATGAAATCAAAAGAAAATATTCATTTCTATTTGAGGTTGAACTGAACGAAAAGAGCAATCATAGAGATAAACCCTCTGCATCATCTGATGGTAACAGCAAGTGAATTTCGGGACGAAATTCTTTTTACAGGGGGAGAATGTGACGACCCTAAACCAAAGGTAGGTAAACTAATATTTTAAGCATATTTTATAGATTTATACTTTATTGAGCAACTGTTAAGGTAAGTTTTATTTGACTAACTCTTTATGAGTTTTATGTGTTTATTATGCATATGTTACGTGAGCATGCATGCATTAATATTTACGTGTGCATGCATTCCCTTCATGTGAATTTTATGATTATCTAATCATATGTATTTAGTTACTAAATCGTATGATTAAAATGACTAGTTACTTGAATTACAACTATCTTTCATTTACATATAATCAAAACTTAATCAACCATACTAAGTTAACATCAAGAAACTTTATATCAAAAACTAAAACTAATCAAAACCATTAATCACTTAAACACCAACATAAACAATCTTAATCCTACTCTCGGCCCATTAAGGCTAGTAAACCTGATTAGCAACCTAATTAAGTGACTAACCTTAGCTTAATGACTAAATGAGTCATTAGCCCCTTTGATTGCCACCTAGCCGGCCATACACTCATCACCACCATAAGCCGCCACCCAAGCACCACCTAAACATATTAGTTACATGCCACCTCTCCTAAAAAGCTTGACTAAGCAAGCCTGTAACACCATCTCATCAACCTAAGTATAGACCTAATAATGATTATGAATCCCACTTCTTAACAAACCTCTCGGCCGCATGGATCCACCATCACCACACTCACAACCCGTCACAACCACCACCTTCACCACACTCCTTCCACTCTCGGGTTTCAAGCCACCACCACCTCTCGACCTCTCTCCCAACTCTCTCTCTCTCGGTTCCCGAATAACAACCAATACCGCCACCTTCTACTCCCCCTCTCGGTCACCATAACAACCAAACATCATCACCACCCTTTGTTCATCATCAACTAATTGAGATCAAACATCAAGGACCATCTCCTCATCCGGATTATCAAGAATTCAACCAAGTCAATCTCTTTGTTCTCTTCAAACAATCAAGGTTAGATTTCTAAAACATCTATCTATCAAGATTAAGAAATGAATATGTGTTTCAATAAACATATATATATATATATATATATATATATATATATATATACCAACTTGTGAAAACTAAATCATCAAGGATATTCAAGGACTCATAAACACCTAATTCTATTTAAAATTAGTTAGAAATGAGGATTCAAGAGCTGGAAACTTAAAAGTTTTATATATAAACCAAGGATTTAAACAAAAGATTTCAAATAAAAGGTTAAAAACCTATATATATTCTTGATGAATTAGATTAAATACCTAAATGATTGTGATTGTGGGAATAAAATTAGGAACTTGCTGAGAAATATTAGAAGTAATAATTTGTAAATTTTGATATAATAATATTGGGTAAATTAATTTATATAATTAATTCAAGAAAATGAAAGAAAAATTTTAAACTGAAGCTCCGAAGCTGATAAAAATCTGGAAAAATTATATAATAACCCATATATTTTATAGGAATTCCTGAATAAATTTCGTGATTTAATTCATATATATGATCGAGTTTTATATTTTAGAACATTCTGTAAACAGAAAATAAAAGGAAATAGCAAAACAATGAAATAAATTATGAATAGAGAAATGAAAAGTTTAAGAAGAAGTAAGATTCCAATCGTAAAGGTTAGATGGAATTCAAAAAGAGGATCTGAATTTACATGGGAAAGGGAGGATGAAATCAAAAGAAAATATTCATTTCTATTTGAGGTTGAACTGAACGAAAAGAGCAATCATAGAGATAAACCCTCTGCATCATCTGATGGTAACAGCAAGTGAATTTCGGGACGAAATTCTTTTTATAGGGGGAGAATGTGACGACCCTAAACCAAAGGTAGGTAAACTAATATTTTAAGCATATTTTATAGATTTATACTTTATTGAGCAACTGTTAAGGTAAGTTTTATTTGACTAACTCTTTATGAGTTTTATGTGTTTATTATGCATATGTTACGTGAGCATGCATGCATGAATATTTACGTGTGCATGCATTCCCTTCATGTGAATTTTATGATTATCTAATCATATGTATTTAGTTACTAAATCGTATGATTAAAATGACTAGTTACTTGAATTACAACTATCTTTCATTTACATATAATCAAAACTTAATCAACCATACTAAGTTAACATCAAGAAACTTTATATCAAAAACTAAAACTAATCAAAACCATTAATCACTTAAACACCAACATAAACAATCTTAATCCTACTCTCGGCCCATTAAGGCTAGTAAACCCGATTAGCAACCTAATTAAGTGACTAACCTTAGCTTAATGACTAAATGAGTCATTAGCCCCTTTGATTGCCACCTAGCCGGCCATACACTCATCACCACCATAAGCCGCCACCCAAGCACCACCTAAACATATTAGTTACATGCCACCTCTCCTAAGAAGCTAGACTAAGCAAGCCTGTAACACCATCTCATCAACCTAAGTATAGACCTAATAATGATTATGAATCCCACTTCTTAACAAACCTCTCGGCCGCATGGATCCACCATCACCACACTCACAACCCGTCACAACCACCACCTTCACCACACTCCTTCCACTCTCGGGTTTCAAGCCGCCACCACCTCTCGACCTCTCTCCCAACTCTCTCTCTCTCGGTTCCCGAATAACAACCAATACCGCCACCTTCTACTCCCCCTCTCGGTCACCATAACAACCAAACATCATCACCACCCTTTGTTCATCATCAACTAATTGAGATCAAACATCAAGGACCATCTCCTCATCCGGATTATCAAGAATTCAACCAAGTCAATCTCTTTGTTCTCTTCAAACAATCAAGGTTAGATTTCTAAAACATCTAATTATCAAGATTAAGAAATGAATATGTGTTTCAATAAACATATATATATATATATATATATACCAACTTGTGAAAACTAAATCATCAAGAATATTCAAGGACTCATAAACACCTAATTCTTTTTAAAATTAGTTAGAAATGAGGATTCAAGAGCTGAAAACTTAAAAGTTTTATATATAAACCAAGGATTTAAACAAAAGATTTCAAATAAAAGGTTAAAAACCTATATATATTCTTGATGAATTAGATTGAATATCTAAATGATTGTGATTGTGGGAATAAAATTCGGAACTTGCTGAGAAATATTAGAAGTAATAAGCTGTAAATTTTGATATAATAATATTGTGAAAATTAATTTATATAATTAATTCAAGAAAATGAAAGAAAAATTTTAAACTGAGGCTCCGAAGCTGATAAAAATATGGAAATATTATATAATAACCCATATATTTTACAGGAATTCCTGAATAAATTTCGTGATTTAATTCATATATATGATCGAGTTTTATATTTTAGAACATTCTGTAAACAGAAAATAAAAGGAAATAGGAAAACAGTGAAATAAAGTATGAAAACTTTATATAAAATATGAAATTTAGAATTGAACAGTGTGTATAAATTTTGGAATTTTTAGTGATGTTTTACTATTTCTGCCAATTTATATGAAAATTGTGAAAATTCTAGAAATTTGTCTGTTATGAGTCGTTAATCTAAAATTTTATGAAATAATATAGATTTCAGAATGATTAGACTGCTAAATTTTGGTAATTTTTGAATGACGTGAACTATCAAATTATAATTTTGACAATTTTTGTGATATAAATGCTGAAAATTTTAAAGAAATTAGATTTATTCTAACAAATAATTATTTTATAGGATTTGTTTGACTTATTGGCTGGAACTAAGGTGAGTAACATAGCTACTTTTTGATTTATAATTTTTGGGGGAAAAAGCATACTGTTTTGTGTTGAATTGGAAGCATTTTTGAGAAATTTTGGATTTGTTACTGTCATATTGACACAACCATTAATTCGGATGAGGAACCGTCAAATAATATAGGTAGTGCTACTTAGGAAATGTCAACCTGCACATGCTGATATGAGGGCAATGGTGTTATATTATTTGATTGTGTGATTTGTATTTGACAGTTATGAATCACTTGACATATGCGTGTAGGTTTGGTTGTGAGTTTGATTACATTGCATCAATTCAAAATAATTTATATTGATTAAACCTATGTTCTCACCAACTATATGTTGACTGTTTTGAGTATGCTTTTTCAGGTCAGCAAAATGTATTATAATCTCGTGTATTCCTTCAACATGTATAGTGATCGGCACGGCTACCTAGGGAAGCTGTGTATATGGTTGACTATTGACTTGTTTGACTTCAGCCTTTACGTGGACGTTCACGTTCACTACTAGCTGAAGATATGTGATGTGTTGAAGATATGTTTTGGTTAGGATTACAAGTGTATAAGTCTAGAACGTTAGACTAAATTTTGTATCATGTAATCCTATAAACTAATGAAATTAATATTAAGTTATTGCTGTGATTTATATGTTGTGATAATCAATACGTTTTGAGCTAACGAGTCACACCCAAGCATTTCACGCTTCCGCCGGGATGTGACAGGTTGGTATCAGAGCCATTGGTAATAGAGAATTAGGTATTATCAGGAAATGCCTAGACTATAACCATAAGCTCATATGATCACCAAATTTGAAAACATGATAAAAAGGATATCTATATATATTCTTTCATGAATTTATGAAATCAAGTTTATGTTTAGACAATAATGAATTTTTATTGTTTGAAATATTTATGATTGAATATATGAATATAAAATTCTGTGAATTATGTGACTGATTGTTTTGACTTATGATAGTATGAATTGAATTTTGTAAAGAAATTTTTACAGTATGAGTATTTATAATTCTGATAGCTACCGTATCGAAACTTATCATTCGAAACACCCGGACCCTAACAAAGAACCATCTCAGCCTGAGACCCGGATCCAAACCGCGCCAAAGTTTTATGTTCGACGTGCACCAGTAACTATTGGAGGCTATACAATCCAGAGCCCTAGAAAAAGTGTACGACGTGGTAAGAAATTTCTGATCAAGAAAGCTCAAGAGCCAGAAGATGAGAATCTAGAAACCCTCCCCTCGACATTAGACATAACACCCATAACCCGACCCGATTCTGCTAAAGAGAAAGGAATCAAGAGAAAAAGGTTGGAAAAATGTCAGATAAAGACAGCCAACCAGATTCTTAAAAAGGTTAAGAAGATACGACGAGAAATCCGAATGATACAAACAGATGTCCAAGAAATAAAGGAAGGAAGCAAAAGCATCTTCACTAAGATATGGAACAGGGTTTGGGGAAATTAGGATTATAGGAACCCTAATTTGTTATATGACTGCCTTAATATATGTGAAATAAATAAAATATTTTATGTATTAAGAATTATGTTATAATTGAATGAAATTTCATGTGATATTAGTATAATTAATATGTAGTAAAAAATGCCGCCAAGAAGAGATACTCAACCTATACGCAGGACTAACCGTGTTGGACGACCAAGGACTAGATTAGGAGAAGAACCTCCATCAGTGAATACCGCTGTAAATGAGAATGAAAGAATTTCTCAGATAGTAACTCAGCAATTGAAAGCTGCAATACCTACGTTAGTAGCTCAACTCCAACAGAACTTTAACCTTGGAAGTGCACCACCTGGAAATGAAGAACCAGGAAAAACCAATGAAATAGAAAACCATGAGGAAGAAGCTAGAGGCAGAATTAAAAAGGGATGTTCTTATAAGACTTTTATGTCTTGTAGACCTCAGGACTTCAATGGAAAAGGAGGAGCAGTACAAGCACTACGTTGGTTAGAAGGAATGGAGTCTGTATTAGACATTAGTGAGTGTGCTGTTGATTGCAAGCCCCTGTTTGCTTCGCATTCTCTGAAAGGAGAAGCACAGTCTTGGTGGAAGATGGAAATTCAAACTAAGGGAAGGAATGTTATGAATGGATTAAGCTGGGAAGAATTTAAAAACCTAGTCATTGAGAAATATTGTCCTTATAACGAAATAGAAAAGATAGAAGTAGAATTCTTAGCACTAGAAATGAAGGGAGCAGCACATCAGGAATATACTGATAGGTATAATGAGTTATCTAGGTTAGTACCATATTTAGTAACACCAGAAGCCAAAAGGATAGGAAGATATATTTGGGGTTTAGTACCACAGATAAGAGGAATGGTTAAGTCAGCAATGCCTAAGACTTTTCAGGATGCAGTAACGTTATCAGGAAGCTTGACTGATGAAATGATAAGGAATGGATCATTGTCTAATTCAAAGGTTGGAGAAAAGAGAAAATGGAACAACAATAGCTCAGGAGGACAATTAGGAGGAAACCAACATAAGAAGATAAACAGAAATCCAGTGAGGAACTTCATGGGGATTTCTCAAGAAAGAAGGCCGCAGATAAAGGGTCAATTATGGTGTAATACTTGCAAAATACACCATAATGGTAAGTGCATGATGGTGATTTGTTATAATTGCAAAAAGAAAGGACACCTATCAAGGGAATGTAAGGAACCCACGAACCCTAAACCAGTTTGCTACCAGTGTGGAAATGAGAATCATTTTCGCAATAAGTGTCCCGAGTTGAAAGGAAAGGCTCCAATGAACCCAAACAATCCACCTGGTAGAGCTTTCGTACTACAAGCTGAAGAAGCACGACAAGAACCAGATGTCGTGACGGGTACGTTTCTCATTAATGATCAGTATGCAACTGCGTTATTTGATTCGGGAGCAACTCGTAGTTTTGTTTCGAATGCATTTAAACCTTTGCTTGGTTTGGCCTCAGAAAAACTGAAAAATAATTATATAATAGAATTAGCTGATGGAAAAATAATAGAAGCTAGTGAAGTCATCCCTAACTATATTTTAAAGCTTGATGATCATTGTTTTGATATAGATTTGATTCCTATTGAGTTAGGAGGTTTTGACATTGTTGTGGGTATGGATTGGTTAAGTAAGAATCAGGCTGAAATTATCTGTGGTAAAAGAATGATTAGAATACCTTTGATTAGGGACAATGAAAGTCTTCTCATATATGGTGAAAAACCTAGAGGTGCTATGAAAATAGTCTCATGTAAGAAAGCTCAGAAATATTTGAGAAAGAAATGTTTAGCGTTTCTAGCCCATGTAGTTGATACAAAATTAGATAAGAAGAACTTAGAAGATGTTCCCATTATTAGAGAATATCCAGAGGTATTTCCTGATGAATTACTAGGATTGCCACCCCCTCGTCAGGTAAAATTCAAGATTGAGTTAGTACCAGGAACTGCACCTATTGCCAAGTCTCCGTACCGTTTGGCACCAACTGAAATGAAAGAATTAATGAATCAACTTCAGAAGCTATTAGATAAGGGATTTATACGCTCCAGTGTATCACCTTGGAGGGCTCTAATTCTGTTTGTAAAGAAGAAAGATGGAACTTTTAGGATGTGCATTGATTATAGAGAGCTCAATAAAGTTACTATTAGGAATAAGTATCCTCTTCCCAGGATAGATGATCTATTTGATCAGTTGCAAGGATCTAGTTATTTTTCAAAAATTGACTTAAGATCAGGATATCACCAGTTAAGGGTGCGAGATAAAGATATACCCAAGACTGCGTTTAGGACTCGATATGGTCATTATGAATTTCTTGTAATGCCATTTGGATTAACTAATGCTCCAGCAGTGTTTATGGATTTAATGAATAAAGTATGTAAACCTTACTTAGATAAGTTTGTCATAGTCTTTATAGATGATATCTTAATCTATTCTAAAAGTAAGGAAGAACATGAAAAGCACTTAAGGCTGATGTTGGAATTACTTCGAAAGGAAGAATTATATGCCAAGTTCTCTAAGTGTGAATTTTGGAAAAGAGAAGTACAGTTCTTAGGACATGTAATTAACCAAGAGAGAATTCAAGTAGACCAGCAAAGATTGAAGCTATTAAAAAATGGGAAGTTCCAACAACACCAACTGAGGTACGTCAATTCTTAGGTTTGGCTGGATATTACAGAAGGTTTATAAAAAATTTCTCGAGAATAGCTCAACCTTTAACAGAATTAACACAGAAAAATAAGCCATATGTTTGGGGAGAAAAACAGAATGTTGCATTTGAACTCTTGAAAAATAAGTTATGCAGTGCTCCTATTTTAGCTCTTCGAGATGGTACCGATGATTTTGTAGTATACTGTGATGCATCCCATCAAGGTTATGGATGTGTTTTAATGCAACGAGATAAGGTAATTGCATATGCATCAAGACAACTCAGAGGAAGTGAGAAAAATTATACAACCCATGATTTGGAACTAGGAGCTGTAGTATTTGCACTTAAGATTTGGAGGCATTATTTATATAGAACCAAGTGCATAATACAGACCATAAGAGTTTGCAACACATATTTGATCAAAAGATGTTGAATATGAGACAGAGAAGGTGGGTAGAGTTATTAAGTGATTATGATTGTGAGATTAAATATCATCCAGGAAAAGCAAAAGTAGTGGCTGATGCTTTAAGCAGGAAAGAAAGAACCAAGCCATTACGAGTCCGTGCCATGAGAATGGAATTACGCTCGAATTTATTAAGTCAAATTCGAGAAGCCCAACAAAAAGATGAAGTAAGAATAGTGATAGGGTAGTATAAAGACCTAGAAGCTATGTCAGATGGAATTTTGAGATTTGGAGGAAGAATTTGGATTCCAGATAATGATCTGCTTAGAGAAACCATTCTAAGGGAAGCGCATAAGTCTAGTTATTCAGTATATCCAGGAAATAATAAGATGTATAAAGATTTAAGAAACCAATATTGGTGGCCAGAAATGAAGAAATCTGTTGCAGAATTCGTAGAAAAATGTGATATCTGTTCTAGGGTAAAGGCTGAATATCAAAAACCTTCAGGATATTTGCAACAACCAGAAATTCCCAAATGGAAATAGGACCAGATTACCATGGATTTTATAACCAAATTACCCTGAACAGCAAGTGGGTATGATACAATATGGGTTATAGTAGACAGACTGACTAAGTCAGCTAACTTCTTGCCAATTAGAGAAGATTATAAGATGGAGAAATTAGCAAGGATCTACATGAAGGAAATTGTGTCTAGACATGGAATACCAATTTCGATTATATCAGACAGAGACAGTCGATTTACTTCAAGGTTTTGGCAGACTTTACACAAAGCTTTAGGAACTCAAATAAACTTAAGTACGGCATATCACCCACAAACAGATGGACAAAGTGAGAAAACAATTCAAACGTTGGAAGATATGTTGCGGGCTTGTGCATTAGATTTTGGGGGTAACTGGGACATACACTTACCTTTGATAGAATTTTCTTATAACAATAGCTATCATACCAGTATAGGAGCAGCTCCATTTGAAGCTTTATATGGAAGAAAGTGTAGGTCACCTTTGTGTTGGAATGAGGTAGGAGATAGGCAACTTACGGCCCAGAACTTATACAGGAGACAACTGATAAAATCAGCGAAATTAAGAATAAGTTAAAAGCAGCACGTGATAGGCAGAAAAGTTATGCTGATAAAAGAAGAAAACCTTTAGAATTTCAAATAGGAGATAGAGTATATTTAAAGGTATCCCCATCAAAGGGAATCGTTAGGTTTGGAAAAAGAAATAAGCTAAACCCTAGGTATGTTGGCCCTTTCAAGGATTGGTCCTGTAGCTTATAAGCTAGATTTACCTCAATAATTAAGTGAAATACATAACACCTTTCACGTATCCAACTTAAAGAGATGTCTAACTGACGAGACATTAAGAGTTCCATTACAAGAAATTAAAGTAGATAAGAAACTTTATTTTGTAGAAGAACCAATAGAAATCATTGATAGAGAAATGAAAAGTTTAAGAAGAAGTAAGATTCCAATCATAAAGGTTAGATGGAATTCAAAAAAAGGATCTGAATTTACATGGGAAAGGGAGGATGAAATCAAAAGAAAATATTCATTTCTATTTGAGGTTGAACTGAACGAAAAGAGCAATCATAGAGATAAACCCTCCGCATCATCTGATGGTAACAGCAAGTGAATTTCGGGACGAAATTCTTTTTACAGTGGGAGAATGTGACGACCCTAAACCAAAGGTAGGTAAACTAATATTTTAAGCATATTTTATAGATTTATACTTTATTGAGGAACTGTTAAGGTAAGTTTTATTTGAATAACTCTTTATGAGTTTTATGTGTTTATTATGCATATGTTACGTGAGCATGCATGCATGAATATTTACGTGTGCATGCATTCCCTTCATGTGAATTTTATGATTATCTAATCATATGTATTTAGTTACCAAATCGTATGATTAAAATGACTAGTTACTTGAATTATAACTATCTTTCATTTACATATAATCAAAACTTAATCAACCATACTAAGTTAACATCAAGAAACTTTATATCAAAAACTAAAACTAATCAAAACCATTAATCACTTAAACACCAACATAAACAATCTTAATCCTACTCTCGGCCCATTATGGCTAGTAAACCTGATTAGCAACCTAATTAAGTGACTAACCTTAGCTTAATGACTAAGTGAGTCATTAGCCCCTTTGATTGCCACCTAGCCGGCCATACACTCATCACCACCATAAGCCGCCACCCAAGCACCACCTAAACATATTAGTTACATGCCACCTCTCCTAAAAAGCTTGACTAAGCAAGCCTGTAACACCATCTCACCAACCTAAGTATAGACCTAATAATGATTATGAATCCCACTTCTTAACAAACCTCTCGGCCGCATGGATCCACCATCACCACACTCACAACCCGTCACAACCACCATCTTCACCACACTCCTTCCACTCTCGGGTTTCAAGCCACCACCACCTCTCGACCTCTCTCCCAACTCTCTCTCTCTCGATTCCCGAATAACAACCAATACCGCCACCTTCTACTCCCCCTCTCGGTCACCATAACAACCAAACATCATCACCACCCTTTGTTCATCATCAACTAATTGAGATCAAAGATCAAGGACCATCTCCTCATCCGGATTATCAAGAATTCAACCAAGTCAATCTCTTTGTTCTCTTCAAACAATCAAGGTTAGATTTCTAAAACATCTAACTATCAAGATTAAGAAATGAATGTGTTTCAATAAACATATATATATATATATACCAACTTGTGAAAACTAAATCATCAAGGATATTCAAGGACTCATAAACACCTAATTCTATTTAAAATTAGTTAGAAATGAGGATTTAAGAGCTGGAAACTTAAAAGTTTTATATATAAACCAATGATTTAAACAAAAGATTTCAAATAAAAGTTTAAAAACCTATATGTATTCTTGATGAATTAGATTGAATATCTAAATTATTGTGATTGTGGGAATAAAATTAGGAACTTGCTGAGAAATATTAGAAGTAATAATCTGTAAATTTTGATATAATAATATTGGGTAAATTAATTTATATAATTAATTCAAGAAAATGAAAGAAAAATTTTAAACTGAAGGTCCGAAGCTGATAAAAATCTGGAAAAATTATATAATAACCCATATATTTTATAGGAATTCCTGAATAAATTTCGTGATTTAATTCATATATATTATCGAGTTTTATATTTTAGAACATTCTGTAAACAGAAAATAAAAGGAAATAGTAAAACAGTGAAATAAATTATGAAAAATTTACATAAAATATAAAATTTAGAATAAAACAGTGTGTATGAATTTAGGAATTTTTAGTGATGTTTTACTATTTCTGCCAATTTATATGAAAATTGTGAAAATTCTAGAAATTTTCCTGTTATGAGTCGTTAATCTAAAATTTTATGAGATAATATAGATTTCAGAGTGATTAGACTGGTAAATTTTGGTAAGTTTTGAATGACAGGAACTATCAAATTATATTTTTGACAATTTTTGTGATTTAAATGCTGAAAATTTTAAAGAAATTAGATTTATTCTAACAAATAATTATTTTATAGGAATTGTTTGACTTATTGGCTGGAACTAAGATGAGTAACATAGCCCTTTTTTGATTTATAATTTTTGGGGGAAAAAGCATACTGTTTTGTGTTGAATTGGATGCATTTTTGAGAAATTTTGGATTTGTTACTGTCATATTGACACAACCATTAATTCGGATGACGAACCGTCAGATAATATAGGTAGCGCTAATTAGGAAATGTCAACCTGCACATGCCGATATGAGGGCAATGGTGTTATATTATTTGATTGTGTGATTTGTATTTGACAGTTATGAATCACTTGACATATGCTTGTAGGTTTGGTTGTGAGTTTGATCACATTACATCAATTCAAAATAATTTATATTGATTAAACCTATGTTCTCACCAACTATATGTTGACTGTTTTGAGTATGCTTTTTCAAGTCAGCAAAATGTATTATAATCTCGTGTATTCCTTCAACATGTGTAGTGATCAGCACGGCTACCTAAGGAAGCTGTGTATATGGTTGACTATTGACTTGTTTGACTTCAGCCTTTACGTGGATGTTCACGTTCACTACTAGCTAAAGATATGTGATGTGTTGAAGATATGTTTTGGTTAGGATTACAAATGTATAAGTCTAGAACGTTAGACTAAATTTTGTATCATGTAATCCTATAAACTAATGAAATTAATATTAAGTTATTGTTGTGATTTATATGTTGTGATAATCAATGCGTTTTGAGCTAACGAGTCACACCCAAGCATTTCACGCTTCCGCCGGGATGTGACACCAATCCACCATGGCCTGAGATTTACTAACTGTCCAAGCGTCCATGATAGCTTTTGAATCCTCTTTTTTATTGTTGGTGGTACGATTATATCAATACGAAGAACTCAACTCACTCCCCCATCGGTTGAAATGTCCATTTGCTTAAAGAATTATTTGGATGCAGCCAAAAGAATTCAAGATAAACCTCACTCGAAGGTGAACTAGAATACAAAGCCGAGATATACGAGGACGAGATTGAAGGTGGTTTGGCACTGACCGACGATAAAGCCGCGTTTGATGAATATTTACATGCTAGTTCGAGTTCCAGCGGCAGAGACTAAACTCTTTTATTTAAGTTTATATGTTTATAATATTAAATATCAAGTTTATAAGTTTACAATATTAATTATCAAGTTTGTAAGTTTTTTAAATTTCAAATTAGTAAGTTTTTAATATTTAATATCATGTTTGTAAGTTTGTAATATTAAATATCAAGTTTGTAAGTTTTTAAATATACAGTTTGTAAGTTTTTATTATTAAATATCAAATTTGTAAGTTTTTAATATTAGATATCAAGTTTGTAAGTATTTAATAGTTTTTAAATATCAAGTTTTTAATTGTTTAATCTTTATAATATTAAACTCTTGCAAGCTTTCTTAAATTTATACAAAATTTTAATCTTTAATATGGAATAAATTATAATCTTTAAATTTTTTATTTTTTAAAAAAATATATAAAAAACTAGTTTTTTTCCGGTTTATAGAACCGATTTTTTTAGCGGATTGTTGAACTGGTTTGGGTCAAAATCGGTTGGGCACCAACCAAGACCAGTTTGGATAGGATTGAGTTTTACCCCTACCAAACCTGTTTCTAAGCCGAACCGGTTTTAAGCCAAACCGGTTTTGACTTTTGTTTGCCAAACTAGCTTGTGAACCAAACCAAAATCAGAGTGGATACATACCCAGTTCGTACACCTCTAGACAGGGCATGTTGTGATCTATTGTGTGGACAAAGAGCATAAAATCATAGATTTAATCGATTTGCTAAAGTTTGGAAGAGATGATTTGATGAAGCTTCTGGCATGTCTGATTTAAGCCGATGAATTGGTATATTTCGTTACATCACAATTTGGATGGTTGATTACAAAACCTCTAGAAAACAAGATGTATGCTTTAGAGAAAATTACAAGGTTACAGACGTGAAGTTTACATGTTTTGATTCGCCAATCCTAAGGAGAGATTGTGAAGATCAAACCTAGAAGGTCGGGAAATCAAGAATCAAGTTTTAAATAATTTAAGAACAAGTCGCGCGAGAACCATATTTACCACACGAGAACTACTTCTTGCACGAAAACATATGTTATATATATATATATATATATATTTTAGTTTATGTAATTGTTAACACTTGATAAGTTTCATATTTTGTACTGTGATTTCTCTCCGGAAAAATTTGTGCGAAGATTATATTTGCATCTTGTATTTATCTTGATGTCATGTTGTGTAACCACTTCAATCATCATTCATTCTATGTTTGATGGATTGAGATCGATCTATTTGGGATTTTCTAGATCTTTGAATAGGTAGTTTGCTTTCATTTGGTTAAATGTATTTGAATAACTAGATGCAAATTATTATATATTTTTACATGTTATAGTTTTTTAAATTAGAATAGAACTAAGTTTGTTACGATTATTTTATTTTGGATTTTTTGAAAATCTAAAAGTTAAAAGTACAAATGATATCAGAGCTGAGGCTGTAACGACAACATGACATTGCATAGATGTGAACAATTTAAAAACCCTAAACCATATAGCGACGGCATCGTTACAACTTACCTTATTTTTTAATTATTTTATCTTTTGAAATTGTTTTTGCCAATAACCCTATCGTGGCGAGAAGTCCATTATGTAGCTAAACCTATTGCAACGACATATATTGTGATAACAATTCTTACTTATTGCGACGAAACTATGGTGACAACCTTTTGGCAATGAGTTTTCGTCACTATACCTAACGGCATTCTGATGCTATTGCAATGAAAAATTTCGCTACAATAGCTTATATTTTTGTAGTTTCTTTCTAAAAATATAAAATAAATATTTTAAATGGAGCATATATATGTCTTTTAGGTTTTTCTATGGTAAATTGATGATGATGTTAGAATGTTTACTATGCCTATCAATTTCTGAGCTTGTTCATTTAAAAATTTAAATACATGAAATGGTAGTTACACTTTTAAATATTTCAAGTAGTTTTTAAATAAGTTTCTCCACAACGCCAAGGATGAATCAAACACCCAACGTAGAAGATAATATGAAATTTTGGACGCAATTCACAATCCAAGGCTTAATTGAATAAATAAATACTTAAGTAATATGATACCTCATTGGACTCATGCGTAACGACCATTACATTGTTCTTATTAAATAAAATTCAAATTGTATCAAAGTAAGAACACAACCAGCACACTAAACAAGATACATAAAAACATATTTTGGAAGATCGACCAAGAAGTTAAACATACTACTTTGTTTCCTTTAAGTAGACACCAATGCTATCAATATAATACCCACAAAGGCCATAAAATCCAGCAAATGAGCCATCATCCCAGTGTAGTGTAAAAGGCGCTCCTCTTACATTACCAAACGGTCCATAAGCTTTTTTGTTCGTCACAAATGATATCGATGATATTATAGTGTAACCGGCATAAGGTCCCCTTGACAATGCAACTGTTCCACTAATACCAACAATTTCTTCATTCCAATCCAATGTTAACTGAGAAATATGTAAAATTAGATTCAAACAATCGCAAAGCGTTAAGTTATTCGAGTTAAGGACTATTAATTACCTCAGAAACAATATCTCCACCATTCCATCCACCAGCCCTTGTAGGACTACCTGTTGAATCTTCAGGTTGTGTGGAGAACATTAGAGAGTATATAAGATCACCATGATCAATGGTTATCTTCTTCAAATGGTGATTTCTCTCAAGTTGGAAAGACCATATATTTTGAGGTCCTCCGGTGCTAGTTGTACCCCATGTTCCGACTCTCATGATTTCATCATGTGGTTTCACATACACACCAATGCCATCAATGTAAGAGCTAGCAGTGCCATAAAATCCGACTATAGAGCCTTTATCCAATGGTATGGAGAACACAGAATCGGATGCTCGGCCAAAAGGTCCATATGTCTTCTTGTTTGTTATGAAAGATAACGATGAAATTATTGTATCACCACCTTGAGTTTTGATGCTTCCATTAACACAAACTATCTCCTCATCGAAACTGAATGCGACCTACAAATAAATATTTGTGCTAAAATGCAGATTATGTTTAATAAACATTTTGTGTGTGTGTTTATTATGAATAAATGTATACACATTTCTAGTTCTCTACGTTAAGATATATATGCTCACCTCAGAAACTCTCGGTCCACCAACCGAACTACCAGCCTTGTTAGAAGTGTGCAAAACGCCTCTACATTCAGTGGTGAACATAAGAGAGTGTATCACATCATCACTATAATCAATAGTTATCTTTTGCAGCTTGTGACCTTGCTCAAGTTCTAAAAACCAGTTAATTTGCGAACCTCCACTTTGTTTTCCCCAAGTTCCTAACCGAATAAATCCTACTACTTTGCTATGAACCTTGAAACAAATATTATAGATCATGAAAGAAAATGGGTAAGTTAGTAATAGTTTTTTCAACTATGTTGTGTTAAATTTTTACATGATACTTACTTGGAGCTCCAACGCCTTTTCGAGTCTCTGCACAATCGAGGCCATCGTTGGCCGCTCAGTACGTTTTTCTTTCAAGCACTGATATGCAACAGTAGAGAAAACATTAAATGAATCTACCTTCATTTCATTCTTAATACTTGGAAGGATTATCTCATACAATCTGTTATGTTCACAAAATTGTTGAGCAAGTGAAGCAAGAGATCGGCGATCATCTTGACTTGTATTAATAAGTGCCAACCTTCCGCACAATATTTCAAATAGCACCACCCCAAATGAATACACATCTGATTCCTTAGTTAGAATATAGGTTTTTACGTATTCAGGATCAACATAGCCAAGGGTGCCACAAGCATTAGTAGCAAGAAATGTGAAATCAACATTGGCGGGGCCTATTTTTGACAATCCAAAATCAGATACTTTTGCTTCCCAGTTTTCATCTAGGAGAATGTTTGAGCTTTTTATGTCCCGATGCAACACCCTATGTTGGGGTCCTACATCATTATGAAGGTAATTAAAACCACGAGCTGCACCAAGGCTTATTTTGAGACGCTGCATCCATGAGAGCTTATGATCACTAAGATATCTGTCCAGGCTTCCATATTTTGCATGCTCATAAACAAGTATACTTTCGCCACTTTCTTTGCAAAAACCAACAAGAGTGATAAGGTGTTTGTGCCTATAACACGAAAGCATTTGAATTTCCATCATAAACTCACGGTTTCCTTGTCCAAATGTACTATCTAACCTCTTCACCGCAACAGTATTCTTCTGTTCAGATATAGTGAGTTCGCCTATATAAACCTTCCCAAACCCACCTCTTGCAATCAAGTTTTTATCACTAAAGTTGTTGGTTGCCAACTTTATCTCTTCAAGAGGAATTTTTAAGTGTTGTACTTTTTCCATGGTAAGATTATTATAGCTGTTCAAAAAAAAAATCCAACTGGAGTTTACTACAATCATAGTTAAGTAGGAAATTTAATCACATGTATATATTAACTATCATATAGTGCTAATTTTCTAATAAAAACCCACATGAAGTAAGTGAAATTGATTATTTATATAAGTAGAAACCTTAAGTTTATCATTTCATACTTTTAATATGATCATGCAACTATCATCTTTTTTTTAATGAGAATGTCTTTGAGAACGGCCGTGTGAAGACATGTGAAAGAGATATTTATGCTTACTAGCTTGTGTTTAAATTTTTGTATATTTCTCTATCCCAAAAAAGTTATAATGATGAGTAATACATTAGGAAAAACAAAATCAAAACAATCATAACTCCCACACCCCTATGATAACTCAAATGTGTCATGCATATCAATACTTAAGATAACTATATAATTTGATATTTATAACAAATCGAACATCTAAACTAGAGCAGGAAAACACAATAACTAGAAGTTGAGCGAGTTATAACTAGTCAGCCTCCCTGATTAATAACTGTATAAGTTTTGAGAAAGCAAATGGATGGTACATACATTTGCAACTCATGATCCATGCAACCATTAATGTAATGAAGAATACACTAGAGAGCATTTAGGTGTGATTTTCAAGGATCATGCATATACAAGAAGTAGAACAATATACAACTATACAAGATGTCTACTCTTGTAAAAATAAGTTATAGTAGAGCTCTACCAAGCTTTTCATGCAACAAGGGGTCCTCTATCTAAGGTCTTAATTATTATTTACTCATATTAGGTTGGTATGAGGGAAGGTTGGGGTGAGATATTAGGTAGTGAATTGTTCAAGTATGCAAGACTCCGAAGGTTTAGAGAGATAGAATAATGGTACAAACTGAAGTCTTGAAAAACATATGATGGAGATTTATGGAGAATGCAAAAGAAGTTAAGGCTCATAAAAAAGATATAACTGACTATGTTAGTTTTCTTAGTGAGAAAATAAGGACATCGATAGCCACAATAAGAGAGGGATAACCAAGGAAGAAACAAGGTGGTGTTTTAGGGCTAGTGAATACAGAGGAAACATATATGGGCGACAAAGACATATGATGTTGATAATTTAAGGGGAAAATTTACAACATAGTAATCAAGTTTTAGGAGTATTTCAATCGGCTCACTTATTTTTTTTAACTATTTTAATTAGGTCATTTAACTTTGATTTGGTGTTCTAATTTTATGTAATTAAATAGCAGGTAATTGTTTTTTAATATTTATAATTAATAAAAAAAATCAAAACAATCAAATTTAAAATACAAAAAACAAATATTAAAAAACCCTAATAGTTCATTGTCCCTCTCACTCCCTCTCCCTACACATCGACCACCCATCTCCAATTCTTCACCCTTCCACCCACCATCACCGTAGTTGTCGCCGCCATCACCGCTTTCGCGCCACCATCACCGCCGTCGCGCCACCATCACCGCCGTCGCGCCACCATCACCGCCGTCGCGCCACCAAAACCGTCCCATCTATATTTTTTTAGAAATTTCAAAAAGCTTTATGAATTATTAAACACTTTTCACAATTTTTTGAAAGATTCATTTTTTTATTAATTATTTATATATATTTTTTAATTTTTTTAACATTTTTAAATTTGTTACCTACCATTCAGGTTAAATACACACGATTGAAACATCAAATAAACTTTAGTGACCTTTTTGAAACAAAAATATTTATGGGTGACCTAATTAAAACAATTTTGAAACTTAATTTCTATTTTAAAATTACCCCTAATTATAGTTAAAAAAATATGTGATTATAAATCAGGCAGAGGGAAAAGTTTTGAGAAATTATATAGGCCTATGAAGAGCGTCAACCTAATATTTAGGAGAAAGGGAAACTTGAAAGATAATGCAAACCAAATTATTGAGTGTAAATTCTGACTAACCATTTTTTGACGTGTGATGACAAAGAAACAGAAATGGATACCATGTGTGCGAAGAGGCCATGAAGAGTGTGTTGTCAAATTCTCAACCATTACCATTATCACATTGAAAAGATTTTATTGCATAGTAAAATAAAAATCTAACAATGGCACAAAAAGATAAACCTAATGTTAGCATAAGATTTATTATGTAAGGAATAAACGGTCAAAAGAAATTATGAAAACTAATAAATAAAAAGAGAATATATCCCTACTTAGCACATGGAATGTCCATAAAACATAATGCATACTATCAAAATGGTGTTTAATGACAAATTTTGAATGATAAATTAAAAGAGAAGTTTAATTTGTTTACATTAGTGACATGCATGGAAACCATAGATGTTTGTCTTTGTTTAATAAAATAAGACTACTAGATACTTACAGCTAAGGTAGAAACTCAACAACGTGATTTAACTGGACATGCCAAATAGAATGAGTTTCAGATTGAAGAGATGGAATAATATATAGATAAACCAATCAAAGATTATGATTATATTGTGAAATAAATTAGTTGAGTTTGTATTTTATTTATAGAGAACAATATGGGACATGCTTAATTACACATTTATTATTAGACCAAGTATAATGAGGTATTAAAGGGTATTACACCACCCTCATGGGCATTATAGAAGCGTTATAGGTGGAGGGCGTTATAATCATAACGCCATAACTTCTCATATATATTATAACTAGGTTAGTACCCCGTGTATTACACGGTTTGAATAAATAAAATAATAAATAATTAGTAGTAAAAACTTATGAATTATAAACCATGTTTGAAGATAAAATATGATTATAATTGCGTATGAATAGCTACTTTAATTAAATAAATAATAATATATTTTTCTTAAACTTTTATTTTATAAAAGATACATGTGGGTTTTAAATATTTTGTTTTAAGAAGAATGAATTTATTTTAAAAAAAGTTTGTTGAATTCTGTATTTTATAAAACTTTGGTTTTTAAAAAGTGTGTTTTAATAAAAAAAATAGGTTATAATTTATTAAATTATATAATTTTTAATTTGAAAATAGTATAAGTAATATTATTAGTATTTAATATTAATATTAATAATAAAAAGAAATGAGGAAGTTAGTGTAATAAAACTTACAATTGTATAAAGTTTTATTTTAGATTTTCTTTGTTATAAATAGATAAATATATAGATAGATAAATAGGCTAGAAACCCATTTATTAAACAGATTATCGTTAGTAATAAACACGAAAAGTTATAGTATGATATTTTAGTATAAAATTTGATTAAATTATATATATGTAATAGTTCAAGAAATAAAACAATTATACTATTTTTTAACTCTCTTATCTAAATAGTTTTATTTTTAAAAATTTGTTTTTAGATTTTTTATAAAATATTTATTGCTTATAAAAATTTTGTTTATTAGAAACTCAGGTTTCTAATTATTCTGGTTGTTTTAACAAAATTGCTTTTGAAAAATTTCATATTTTTATTAATTTTTTTAAAAAAGATCAATTTAAAATATTTTGTTTAAAAAAGGTTTAGTGCTTTAGAAAATTTTATATTATATAAAAATTTTATTTTTTTATTATTTCTATTTAAAAAAATGTGATTTTTAATTAACTTAATAAAATTTATTTTTAAAAACATAGCTTGCTTTTAAAAAAATATAGATGAGAGAGAGAAATGTATCAATTAATAAAATAGATTTTTATTAAGAGATAAAAATTAGTCTGAGTGTTTAAAATACTATAATACCCTTTTAGAAGGAAAATGAATTGAGTGTGTTTAGAAAAATAACAATTGTCAGAAAGTTGATTTAAGAGAATGACAAGTGACAAAAGAAATCTTGTTTTATTAGATAATATTATAGATTATAGATTATAGATTGGGTAATGATTAAGTGGCATTAATGTGCATTAAGATGTGTTAACCATTACTCATTTGTTTGTCTTGAACAATGATGACGGTCCTTATATGGTAGAAAATATCCCGTAAGGAGCAATAACCATTACATATAGTATAATCAGGAACCCTAGGAGAAATAAGAATATAAGCTTATTAATGAAGTTGGGGCTGGCAATGACTTATTAGCTGTAATTGTTACCCATGGGTGTAACTAGTATGGAGAATTTATCACCAAAAAGGATGTATTGATGAGCTACGCTAGTTATAAGGGAGTTGAGATTGCGTGCATCTGAAGTGAAACGTGTGAGGCATGTATGTTGGTCATGAATTTTCTCTAATACCGATCTTTGTGGCATCATTGCAATAAGTTGAGTAAACTAGAACCAGGATGAAGTCTTGTATATTTATGTATATATGGAGGGGATGCTTTCGTTGGAAGAAGAAAGAGAGATTTATATATAGAGAAAAGAAGTTTGGAGTCTATCTCACATGCATCATAAAGGCTTTATATTTATGTATTTCAATGAGTTAGAATGATGAGCAATATATAAAAGAAAGAAACGTACGTAAGCAGTCTGCAGTCTATAACACTTATAAAATAACATAATATGTAACTCAAAGGAGTCATGCACAAATAGTGATATCTATCATAATACAACATCTTAATAGTTTGGGGCAAATTGGGTACATCCAACTAAATGGAGTTTTTAACGAAATTGAAAGAAAATAAAATTTAATATAGACCGCTGTTTTCAAGAAAAGTAATAGTGAATGGTTGTCGTTTCTCAACTCATTATTATGTAAATTTATTTTCGTTTTTCAATTAACCGATGCAATTTTTTTTTTCATATTTTTCTTCAATCAATCCGTTATACTTCAATATTATCACAAAACCATTATACTTTAATGGGGATCGGATGTAACGACATTTGATCGAGTTATAAAACGGTTAAACCCTGTTTTTTTATTTATTTAATTTTAAATTCATTTTTATAAGAAAATAATGCTATTTAGACCAAATACTCTCAATCCCATAACACTTTTATATAACACAAAAATATTATTTGGTGATTAACCATGGCATGTGTTATAGCTAGCTATTTCTTGATAAAAGAATAAAAATAACAAAAATAAAATCTGCTAATTCACAATAATTAGAATATCAGATATAAATAATTATAAGTTAAGATCCATCATTCCAACCATGAAATAGAAGGTCCATCACAGACATACTAGGTTAATCTATTTGCGATCACCCACTCGGGTGTAGGGTTTGTATTAATGAATGTCTTCAATTTTTGTTAATCCTTTATTTGAACCTAGATCTTGTGCTATCATTCAATATGTGATGATGGTCAAGGGTCTTTATGATAAAATGTTGTTTTTATTATAAGGCTTTGGTTTTTATTAATTCAATTTGCAAATCCATCTGTCAGTGATCATATGGTTATTAATGGGTCGTTTGGTTCGCAATATATTTTGCAAATGAATTGGAATTGGAAATGAAATTGGAATTGGAATTGTAATTGGAATTGGAATCGTAATCTTGTTAAAATTAATAACATGTTTGGTTGGTCAATTTTTTGTGAAAATAAAATGTTAATTTTAAATATTTCATTGGATTGCTAAATATTTCATGGGTAAGTGGAGATAATGTGAATTCCAATTAATGAGGGAAAATATTCAAATTCAAATTCTATCCGTTGACCAACTAAACAAGATTTTAGATATAAAAATTTTCAATTCAAATACCAATTCCTGTTAATTCTATTAACCAAACGGGGCCTAATAGTTGTATGTTTTATGGATTTGATAACTATCAAATTGCTTTTCATCTAGATAATGCCCTAGCTTGTGTTCATTGGTTTTTTTATCATCAAGTCAACATGATTTTCATCGTACGATATTATACTTTTATAATGTTTAAGAAAGTTATGTCTAGGTAACTTTTCATTAAATGTTCAAATTTTCTTATACACTGTGCTTCACAACTAGAAACCTAGGAGTCATCAATCTTCTAGTTATTGTTTACAAACCAATCTCTCAATTTAAGTAATCAAATTTATTTCATTATCCAATAAAATGTTAAGTTTAGTTTTATTTATGTTTTGTATAAAATTTTTTGAGTTATTATCTAGTTTGTCATGCTCTAGATGATCGTGCATATATACATAAAATCAAGGCGTTTTACAGATTATGATAACTAAAATCTATCATAAAATGCATAGGATAATATTACAAGTTTGAAACTAATAAGAGTCAATCTTGGTTTTGGTTTATGGGTTTTGCAAATTGTTTACACTAAAGTATCAACGTTTACTTTTTCTCTATTATTGGCCTAAGTTTTGTAAATCGTTTCTATTTTCGTCCTTTTGATTAACGTTGTTAACTTTTTCTGTTAAACTTTTCTAAAAAGACCAAAATACCCCTAGGAGCATAAATAATTTATTAAAAATCTCACCATCTCACTTTCAATTTCTATCTCTACTCTCTCTCTCCCCCTCCCTTTCTCCACCGCAAAACACCACCTCTTTCCCCCACCCTCCGGCAACCACCTCCACTACCACCGTCCCTTGGACCGTTTTGATGAAGTCTTTGACCTGAGTCTCGCTATCGAAGTGGCGGTGGCTGCCGTCGGGACCCGGCGCCGGCGCCGGAGCCAGGGAGGGACCAGGGGCCACCGCATCGTAGATCGAGAGAACCGGTGGAGCTCCCTCTGGCAGCACGGTGGAGATGGAGGTCAAACTCTGGCGACGGTTGAACTCTTGTTGTACCGATCGAGGGACTAACAAACGCTTGATCCCGTGGATCAACCCGTCGAGTCGGACTATGTTGTCGGGTTGGGTTAGTTTTGAGACATCTCCGACTACCTTCTCGCCAGAGGGTGTAAGGGTTAACTATAAACGGTTGTCGTTATCACCTTCTAGGGTTTGTTGATGAGCTTGAGCTTCTGCTTCAACACATTCATCCGACCCGTCCCGGGTGGGGATGATGTGAAACAAGAGCAAATCCTAGAGCAATTTGAGATTCTCGGGTTCAACTAAAAACCACTTGATATCTGGATCCATGTTTCTCTCCAAAGCTTCATTATCAAGAGCAAAAATGGTGATATTATGATTCGAAACTGTTTCCTTTATGGTTTGAAGCAGTAGAGCTTCTTCCACGAGCTCTGATAGCTTAGTGTAGTGTGAATCAAGGAGTGCCACAAGTACAAAGTTGGAATTGATCTGGGTGGGGGTTGATTTAGCGTTTTGAAGGTGCAAAGCTGGTGCGTTAATGGCAGATGTAAGAAGAACAATGTTGAAGAAAAAGAAGAAGAAAAAAGTGATGAGTTTGAGTGCATCATAGTTCATAGAAATGATGCAAAAATATGGAAGAGGGTTCAGAAGAAGATGGTGTTTTGAATAAGGGGTGACAATCACTAAACAGAAAAAAGTTAACACCATTAGTTAAAAGAACGAAAATAGAAACGATTTGCAAAACTAAGGCCAATAATAGAGATAAAATAAACGTTGATACTTAAGTGGAGAAAATTTACAAAACTTAGTGAAGAAAACCGAGATTAACTCTAAATATTAAGGTAGGAGGGTGGGTACGAAAAAAAAAACAAAGTAGAATCGGGTACGCATAGCCTCTCTCAATCTAATCCTTAATAATAAAGAATTTTATTTAATTATTATTTCTTAGTCATACTCGTTTAACTAAGAACTCATCTAAAGTTCATTTAACGATGGATCTAAATATATTACAAACCCTTTGGGGATTTAGATTTAAGGAGTAACGGATTTGATGAGTATTAAGAGATAGTCAAAAAGGGAGAAACCGATCAATTAAAAACTGCAAATGTTAAACTACTTCCAAATATATATTCAAGGATTCTCCAAATTTTCTCACCTGACAGCGACTAAATGTTTGGAACAAGACAAAATTTAATCCTTAATAATAACGAATTTGTCAGTAATATTATAAACAATGGGCTGAAACGCCAAGCTTTCTTTTTTTTTCTTTAAACTTAACCTATAAAAAATCAATTTTCTTTGTTGTCTTTCCGATGGATTTTAATAGTTTGGTTCTTTTATTTTGTTTTTATTCTACTGTTGTGAACGTTAGCCATCGGTAACCAGCCTCGCACATGCCATCATTTTGACAGCTTGCTAGGTTATTTGAAAAGCAAAAGCAAGAGTGATTATAAGAATTGGAAAATTTTTTAAAATATTCCTCTCATCATTTATTTTTCTCAAAATGATTCCTTTGAATATTCAGTCCCCCAAACTGTCACCTTCAACTATGGTCAAACTACCATAACACTAAGTTAGAACGACCTTATGATGAACGGCTGTGATGGATGCCACGTGTCCCAACAGCGTCGTCGCGAATGTGTTGGACTTCATCAGGAAAGCAAACGACCGCTTTCTACGTTTCTTGTCATAGTCGGAGCGAACAGTATGCGTTCGGTCGACCACATGAGTGTACGTTCGGCTATAAAAACGTTCAGTTGACCCTGTTGCGACACATGGCCTCCATCACGGCCGCTCATCGTACAGTCATTCGAACCTGGTGTTATGGCCATTCGACCCTGGTGTTATGGCCATTCGACCATAGTTGTGGGGGACAGTTTGGGGATTGAATGTTCAAAAGGGACATTTTAAGAAAACTAATGATCAAAGGAACATTTTGAGGAATACTAAAGGTTAAAGGGACATTTTTACAATTTTCTCATTAAAGAATCTTCAACAATAAAGTTAATTCGAATGTGTCCACTGACTAATATAGATCAAGGTGAGATTTATGAGTTAAATATAGAGCAAAGTTACTTAACATAAAGTGTAATCATTTGCGGAAATTTAGCTTCTGATGTAACTATCGGTGAACTTGTTGTACCTTCTCTACCTAGCTGCTCTTTAAAACTTTCTTATTTATATATACTGTGGTTCTGAAAAAAAAAAAAAAACTTAACATAGGTGAATATATATTTTCTAGTAGTTAAAGACATCAACAAACCACAAATAATTCTAAGGGGGCGTTTGGTTGGAAGGAATGGAATGTAATTGTATAATTTTCAAGTAAAATTGTCTTTGAGTGAGCAATTAAAAGTAAATCCAAGGGAATGTTTCACCTCAAATTCCCTTGGTTGTGGGATTTCAAAATCCTTCCATCTAGAGAGGGAATTTGAAATCCCACAACCAAAGAAATTTGAGGTGAAACATTCCCTTGGGTTTTACATTTCATTACCCACTTAAACATAATTTTACTTGAAAATTATACTAGTTTTTCAATTCCATTCCATTCCATTTCATTCATTCCAACCAAACGCCCCTAATAACAGAAAGATTCATGTGCATATATGGTCATAAACAACAACAAAGCTAGTAATGAAAAGTATTCAAACCTCGACCCTTTTGACGTTTCTTTTGATCCAGATCGAGGGGTGGCCCTTCACTCCTAAGTATTGATTGAAGTGCTGAGTTGTTGAAGGTGTATTGTATTTATTATATCACCCATGCATGAGCTGAACCCGTATTTATCGTTTGGTCTTTCTTAATAAGTAATTTAATGATTTTTTTTTAGTTGATCGACACCAAATGCATTAATTTAACTTATTAATTAATAATTCATGTATAATTATAATACGAATTAGTTTAACTTAATATTAATAAACAAGTGAATATAAATCTGCAACGAACTATTCACAAATCATAGGTCGAACATTGAAGCAGAAAATAGATTTATATTACTAAGAAATATTGAAATTTACAAATGTTCGTGTCCAGAAACTGAAGAATTTGAAATTTGTATTAATCGTTTTTGTTTTTGTATTTAAAGTCGTAGGATTTTTCGTTGCGATGCAGCTGAGTTCAACTAATGAGTATTTAAGACTCAGCATAAATAGTCTCTTACGGTTGCAAACCAAGGATGGTTGTCGCGCCAAAACAACGAATATCAACCTTTTTTAATTGTCATCACAGCATTTATATTTATAGTTTCGTTTGGTAAATCTTACTATACTTTAGTTATCCCAAATAAATCAAAGAAAAAACCACTATTTCTTACGTTTGGTCTATTAAGTATAGAATAATTTCAGACAAAGAACGAGAATTGATGTGGAAGCTGTAATTCAACCAAAATGATATATTTGATGATCTAATATGGGTGGTTATTTATCCATTACAACAAAATGAAGCTAATGCAAATGTTTATATATAATATATTACATTAGACCTTGAAAAAAAATTACATTTGGCAACCAGTCGACTAGTAGCGTGACCAGTTCGCTGTCCGATCCGGTTCTAAGAGAATTGCATCAGATTTAAAGGAACTTGTTTGGTAGATAATACAACATTTTATTTAGCAAATGCAATTTTTTTATTAGTAAATGCAATCTTTTTTAAAAAAATGCTTTTAAAATGTTACATTAGGATTATTTTTCTAGTAGTGAAGATAATTGATTTAAAACATTGAGGACCATATAACAAATTTTAGAAAAACAAGAAACATAAATGAATATTTTCATGAATTTAATTTTATTACAATGGCAGCGTAAGGATTCACTCAAAAAATACAAACATAAAATGTTTTTTTCTTCCAGGGTACCTAATCTTTTTAATTGTCATATACATCTTTTTCAAAAATTACATGACATATCGTATTCACCTTCTAATAAAATATTATTTATAAAAAATATTTTTACCAAAAAGTTTAAAAACACTTTCTAAAGAAAATTAAAACTTTAAAAGAAAAAAAAAATATTTTACAAGAAACTAAAATAAACATTACTAATGTAAGAATTATCAAAATCTTATCTTACTTCTTACTACTCTAATAAAAGGGTAAGAGAATCACTACATTCATTCTCACCAATTTTTTCTCGCCTCTCTCTTTTATTAAATACTCTCTCCTATTAAATAATCATATTTATTACTAATATTATTTAATTCTTTTTTATATTAAATTAATTTGTAATAAATTGAGAAAAAAATCTTTTTATTAATGTTATTTCTAAGTAAGCAAATTTTTTATAAAATAAGAAATTTTTTTAAAAAATCAAACTTTTTTAAAAATACGAAATATTTAAAGTTGGTGTTTTTTATAAAAGTAAAATTTTTATAAAATAATTACAACTAGGAGTTATAATAAGAAAGTATTTATAAATGACATTTATTAAAAAGTCCTTTTTAAAACAAAATCTTTTATTCTATTTATAACAAAAAGATTTCAATCATATCTTATATTAAACTATCATTAAATTATTAACAAATTTTAATTCTATTTAATATTTAATTTATTCAACCCGTGTAATACACGGGTTTACTATTCTTAGTCTATACTAATAAATAAAAATATTAAGTGTCACGTGTCACTCTCTCATGCCCCCTCAATATTTTTTTCCCGTCTCTCTCTCTTATTAATGATATAAATTGTCTTTAACTGTTTTTTATTTTTTTTGTCTCTCTCCTATTAAAAAAATTTCTATAATTATTTTTGTTAAGTAATTTACATTATAAAATAAATATAGTTAAAAATTGTATAATATTTCTAAGTATATAATAAGAAAATCTCTATTGCGAAGAATATAACTTTAACTTTTAGCAACCCGTGTATTACACGAGGTTCTAACCTAGTTAGCTATACAACAATTATCAACCACGTCTACAGTAATTCTTTCTGATTGGCTATTGAAGGAGGTTATCAATCAAAGTTGCCACTTGGTAGCCTTCTGGTTTCTTTTTCTAAAAAGTATTCATTTACAACACACTGATAAGTACAGTTACTTTGTAATACTTTACAATCTTGACTTCCTCGTACAACGGTCGGACACCACTTATTTAGAGCCACAACCGGGTTTAACACTTTTTCAAGGATATTTTTATTTATTTTCTTTTCATCTTTTCTGTTATGTAAATGAAAACTAATGTTTTTGTACTTTACTTTTTTCCCTATTAATATTGTAAGTTTCTACTTTTTATGAATTATAATATCAAATGAAAACAAAATACTAAAATTATGCAAGAAATACAAGGATACAAGAACTCCAAGATGATGAATAAAATCTTATCGCGCGAAAACTTGGAGGTGCAGCGCGAGAACTTAATGTTCTTCCGCGAGAACATCTGGATTGTATATATGAATGTTTTTCCTTTGTATTTTATTATGTGTTCATTTTGTAAAATTGCTCTAAAGGTGAGAGAGCAGATAGTTGTGTGATAGGCCGTGTGAGGGGAGCTCTCCTCGGATGGATCGAGCTTAAATGACATAAACTCTTTTGGTATTGTAACCATTTGACTAATAATATTGTTTGAGTTTATTTAAAGATCGTTGTTATCACACACACACACACATGCGTCTTAAAATTGATTATCATGTACAACAATATGTGGATTCGATCGATATGAGGAATTTACATTTGGTATCAGAGCAAGGTGTTGCTCTTGATACACGGATTTTCAATCTGCGATAATCCGTTTTAAGACGTTAAACATGGAGGTTGAAGATCTAAAGGTTTAGATCGAGTTTGGACCAGTTTCGAAGGAGAAGTAGGTGAAACCAAGGGTGAACACACATAAAATCCGCTTTGTTACATCATTACGCTCGATATCTTCGACTTTTGATGATGGAAAATGAATATTTGAGACCGTAGCAGTGATTCAAACTCATAAAAGTCGATTTGTGTTGAAGTTTTCACGAGAATGCGCGTCATCTTTGGGGTCAGATGACGCGCATATGCATGTCAAGGAAGAGGTAGTCATAATTGAAAGATGACGCGCAGAAGAAGATGTGCATTTTATGACGGATAATAGATGATGCGAATTGCGCGTCAAGGAAGAGGTAGTCATAAATGATACGTGCGCGTGTCATCTTTGTGAATTTTATGACGTGTTCAAAATGATAGGCAATGCCCGTCATAAATTTAGCTGCTTTATTATATATATATATATATATATATATATATATATATATATATATAATTTTTATAAATTTTACCAATTGTTTTTATAAGACTATAAATCAATAATTATCGAATAACAGCAAAACAGTATTCATTTAATTCAATATTAATAAAAATTACAATGTTGTTCTAAATTTACATGCAAATACCAAACGTATAAAGTAGTTTCAAATTCATTTACTTGTCTAATGCAGTCCTACACATTGATGAAAATCAAAATCTAACACGACAACTCTTCGCAAGTTCCATCCAAATCAGCGTTGGTGTATTCATCTTACCTCCTCCAACCTAAAAAAAATCAATTTCACTCTAGTGATATAGTCAAAGTAAAGAATCGGAGGGAGTAGAGCTTACTCTATTCATACATAAGGTTCGTTTTAAATCTAAACATAAGAAATTGAGATACTTGCACAAAGGAACTATGGTTGTAAGCAGATGATCATGTCCTTACAAATAAACATGTATAGTAAAATATATGAGTCATATTTAAAATAAAAACAATTAGTTAAAAAGAAACATTTAAAATAGTCTCTGGCCTTATAACATAATCATTTTTTACACGTTTACATTATTATCTAACCCAACCCATTTTACCAACCATACTAAGATGATTGTAATCAATTTGAACAGTTTAAATAAGAATACTTTTCTTTTAATTTGGTTTGTCATTCGGATTCCATTTTACTTCTTTATTTTAGAACACCAAAACTATGTCTTGTAATTTGGTTTGGTCCAGTTTTACTCGTACTCAAATATCTGAAATTGAGTCAATTTTTTGAGTTTAAATGTGAACTTTGTTTGGTTTTAGATATGGGCTGAAAATTTCAAAGCTAAACAGCCGGAGGGTACCAAAACCTGACCCGCTGAACAACTCTAATGAAAACCAACATAATTAAGCAATAATATAAATTGGAATATGATTAACCAACCTCCTGCAACATACTGAGATAAAGCAAGATAACAACTTCATTCTGATGCCAAAGAAACAAAGACATCAAAATCAGACGATTTGATCTCCTAGACTAATGTTTCCCAGTACCTCCTGCATGTCATTTAGTCATTGAACCGCTTAGTCTTACGATTTGATCTCCTAGACTAATGTTTCCCAGTACCTTGATCTGTGACATGTTCATTAATCTGCGAAGGTGGGAATTTTGGTATCTTCACTACACACACCTCGTGTAAACATGTGATAATCTGACATGTCTTCATTATAAACATCCGCCGGCAAGCATAACATAAACATTAGAGCACAAGAATATAATTATTGATCAAATTTAATAACATCAAACAAAAAAATATCAAGCACGTCATTGTCGTCGTACATGAAGCGGTTGGAATACATGGTCCCCATAATGCTTCATCAGCAAGTTTCTTTTCATTGACTTTGATCTTTGCAAGAAACTTACACATTCATCAACCACAAGGGAATCAAAATCATCTTCTGCCATTTCTCTAGTAAACTTATATAGAAACATCAAAAAGTAATTCAATTTCTATCAATTTTCACATTAAACATGCTATTGAATAGTTTAGCAGTAGCAATACATTGTATTACCTGAGTCATATACACAATTACCTACAACCATACTAAAACATATGAATCAACAAGTTTCAAAACTTCAAAAAATCATTCACAAAAAGCAAATGAAGCATACGCTTTTGTATAATCTCACAAACATATTGCCTCAAAAGCCACTTAACCAAAGGCAAATAAGTCAAATTTATTCTGCATTTTGCCATAATCATGCGAAAACTTTGAAAAAATAACCATTTTTTGCGAGAACTTTTTTATGAGAGAACTTTTCATGCGAGAACTTTCACGCGAGAACTTTCACGCGAGAACTTTCATGCAGAACTTTAATGAGAAAACTTTTCATGCAAAATCTTCATAGCAGTAATCGTCATTTGCAAAACTTTTCTTATTCAAAAATTTCACCATGTGAAAACTTCATCACCCATACAAAAACTATGTCTGTCTTCAATTTTTGCAAAAACTTTGCAAAATGCGAGAACATGATCCAAATGCCAAAACTTGTTATTATTTGAAGGTTTCACAACAAGTGTTTCTGTCTATATCTGGAAGATGCTGGATGATTTGAAGATTGGTAATTAAACAAGGATTTTTGTAATGTTTGAACAAGTTCAAGATTCTATATGAACTTGACTATATGGTCTTAACTTATCTTACTGATGGGGACAATGATCGAATCTGAGCCATTTATCTTTATAAATTAAAGGTGAAGATTTTGTTTATTAGTTTATAATTTCTATTGTTTTTCATTTGAACCCAACATTATATATATATATGGTTATTCTTATGTCATTGTAAGATTTTCAATATTCTGAATATTGTATCACCACATGCATATTTCCACCAACTTTTCAATATGGTTATTTTCATAGTAAGCTAACACAAAAGGCAAATAAAACTCACTAGTTTTATAATTAGAATAAACTTTCTATAGGAAAATCAAAATCATTTCTAAACAAAATAAAGTTCTCTGAGAAAAGAAGAACAAAACTTTTTTAATAGATTAAAAGAGGTAAATACACAAATAGTCTTTATGATTTAGTATGGATCCCAGGTTTGAGTACTAATTTTTTTAGTAACAAGTGTAATGTTTTTGATTTAAATTTTGTAATGAGATTAAGTATTAAGGCTAACGTTCATTAGGTTTTCCGTTAAATTAGAATAAAATGATTAATATACTCTTATGAAGGCTATTTATGTATATAACTAATAATGTTCAAGAAGTGTGTGATCTTACATGTTAAAACCTTTTATTTTTCACATCACCAACATTGTACATTCCTCCCCTTCATCCCTTCACCCCTTCACCTTCTTTTACCTTGTAGCCACCACCATCCTTCATTGTTGTCACCACTAGGTGACACATCACCACTACAGCCAACACATATACCTTCCTCTTCAGGGCCTTTGCATCTACCCTAATTCTAGCCAACAGCTCCCCTGAACATCTACCTTGCCCAAAAATACAGCCACCCACTACTACAACAATCCACCACCCTCACTACCCAAATTATGACCGATTCTTATACCCATGCAACTAGCGTTGCGACTAACTTATGTTCTGCAAGTCGTTGCCATCAGTCTTCACCCCGAACAAGTAGGTTGAGTAGAACCTGAATGAATTGGGTAGAGCCATTGCTGCAAGACCACAATTGTTTTGTTCCATGTTCCGGTCAAAATCCATTTGTTGGTGGTATTCAGTGGAGAACAAAAGAAGATATGCTACACCATCATCATTGCTATCTCAAACTACCCCTCCTTCTTTTCTATCTAACCATAACTGGGTGGAACAAAATGATCAGGTGGAGAGTGGCGATGAGGATAATAAGGTAGTGGTGGTGGTGGCAGTTGATAATGTGGTGGCCGTGGTGGGTGGTTGTACCATGATGGTTGGCGGTTTATGAAAATATAGATGGGTAGGAGTACGCAGAGGTGAATGGTGTAAGGATCAGGATTTACAACAAGATCGATCTCGTGAGGAAGACGCGAAATGAAAATCCTCATGGTGATACAAACGTGCTTGAAAATGTAACAAGTAAGATCAAACAAGCATAAGTAAATATAAACTATTTGTATTGCTCTTTGATAATGGATACAAACAGATTAATTTGCAAAACTATCAGGATAATCAAAAAAATCTCTCATTAAAATGAACTAAGCACCACTATATATAAGTCCCTAGGCTTGGTGAATCAAAATCATCAAAAGTCTTCATAAGTCCATGTCTGCAACCTTGTAGTTGCTCCCCATAAGCACACATCTTGTTTTCTATGGCCTTCGTAATCAACCACCCAAATTAAGCTGCAATGAAGTGCACAGATTCATCAGCTTCGATAGTACAAGCTTGAAATCTTATCAAATCTTTACGTCCAAACATCAATAGATCAATAGGGTTGATGATAAGGTACTATTTATCCATACAATAGATCACAGTATGCCCAATGTTCTTTTCATATATCCATCTCATTAGTTTAGATAAACTATTAACAGGTACATGAGTATGGATGGGAATCTTTCGTGCATATCTAGGATGCTTGAACACTCTAATCTTCATAGGCTTGTTTGTGTTCGGATCTATTTGGACTCATTTTTAATAACTTGAAATTTGGGAGTTTTAAAGTATTTGAAGTTGGCCTTGCTTTAGCGCCAGATCATGTTTCTAATCTAGTTGGCTTTGCCATAATTGCTCGCATTGATATAGGGAGAACTCTTCCCATAGCATAAAAATCAGAAGCTCTGAGAGCGTGAAAATCATGCTCATCTTTGAAATACTCTATAGCTCCGACTTTGTGTTTTATCACGTACATCTTCTTTTCCCCATCATATGGCCAACTTAACATGGGCTCTTAATTTCCATACTTGGTAAATGGCTTTGAATGCCTCAATGCATGCACATAAGTAAGAGATGGAGGAGCAAGCACTGGAATGTTTCCAACTTGTCTTACTGTAATATCTCTACTCAGATCAGTAGTTTCAGTAGTTTGCTGCTCTTCTCCAGAACCTGATGGAATTTACCCTTCTTCTATAAAAATATTTGAAAACAGATTTTTCAAATTATTTCCAAATATGCCAGTACAGTCCACAGGGTCTTTAAGATCATCAAACAGACCCAAATCATCATCAGATTCCTCAGCCATGATTTTTTATTAAAAAGTGTAGAATTCCTCCTCCTACAACGCCTTAGTAGCTGTATCTAAAGGTTGGTAATCCTCTGGATCATCAAGACTTGGTCCGGAGACATTGTCAAAACTTGATGTAACAAAAGGACTAGCGGTTGAGCCCATATCACCTCCTTGATCACCATCATCATCATCATCATCATCATCATCATCATCATTCTTCTTTTCTTTATCTTTATCACCATCATCATCACCATCATTGTCACTATCATTATTATCTTCATCATCATCATCACTGAAGTAAAAATCAATTTTATCTAATCCATCGTCATCTATAGTCTCTTCCACAGCTTGGACCACATGCTTAGGAGTTACAATGATGTTTTTAATTACAACTTCAAAAATTTTCTTTGTGGCATGTTCTTAAGGACAGCTGGTACTATGGTCTCTGCTTCAACTAGTGGATCAGGATCAACAGTATTATCCACTAAATTCTCCATGATAGGATGTTCTAGGTTGATCGCTTGACTTGATTATGATGAAGATTGAGGAGTAAAAGATTTAAGCTAATTATCCATAAGAATTGCATTTGGTGCTCAAGTGTCTTGATTCTAGCCTCTTTCACTTAAGAATCTAATGTAAAATCTCTATAGCCTTTGTTTTCTCTAAAACTTCTTTGTCCAACTGGTTAACTCTTTGTTCAAGAGTAATAGATGGAATATGAGGAGAATCAACTCTTCTATGTTCAGAAGGTGTGTTGATCAACTTTTCAACATTAAAAGTTAACCCCTTATCTTGGTCCCTTGGGGGTGTACTGTGAACCTCTTCAGTAGTAGGTACTAAAATAGTAGTAGCTTTAGTAAGATGTATAGGAATATCAACATGTATAGCATCACTAAAAGTAACTAAAGGGTCAGATACAAGGACTGTTCTAGCTGGTGAAGTAGTGGTCATCGGGGTTATAGGTTTTCTAATGATAACTCCACTACCTTTTCCCCTACCATATATGCTAGGCTCAACTATTTCTTCTTAGTTACAGTCTTTTTTTTTATTAACTTTTTGGTAGCAGGTGAATCCTTAGGAATAAAATCAGCATCGGTATCCTTAATAGTATGTTTTTAAGGAGTTTCTGGCACTCTAGGTCATTCCTGAAGGATATAAGGCATATTGCCTATGTCATCACTTACTATCTCAGAGTCTGAATCATCTTCAAACCATCTGTTAATTTCCTAATCAGACGTTCACTCTCTTTGTGGAGCTGAACTTCCTGGACTGTCAACATGAGTTCTTGAGGAAGATTCAACAGGATCAGATCTTGGTTGGTCTTTGGCTACTAGTTGTTGAGATTATTGTGTGGCTGGTTGAAGGTTATCCATGAATATACCAAGTTTGGCAAAGTGATCACCCTTCCATGCTTTGCCACGAGAACCCATCAAATAAGTGAATATATCTTTCTTCATACATCACAGAGTACGTAGAAGAGTCAGAATTAGCTAACTCAGGATGCATTTGCTATCAGCTGAATAAAGTGCGGGTACATAATAAACTTTTTCCTGGAAGCTGCTATAACATTCTTCTACATCTCATCAAATATGGCCTTGGATATGCTGAAAGGTATATCATCCACAAGTGATACCAACAATGATCCAGATACAACACTCAAACTGTCCAGTACTGCCTTTAGGCTACTCAAGTAGTGGAATACCATGTGAAATAAGATTTCCAAAACGGTGGTAAGTGCTTCTTCTCTAGTGAAGGATATCTTTGATCATAACCCATCCTCTATAAACAATCACAAGCAATATCATCATCAAGCTTCACAGGTGCTTGGGTTAAACTTCTAGCAGTAAGAGACTTATAATCACCTAAGCTGCGATAACAATTCTCTTTCTTTTAAAGAGTATCTTTAATGCACTGTTCTCCACCATTATCTCTCTCATTTGCTGTAGTTTTCCAAAACTCATCAACCACCTCAATATAAATGGTTGGATTGGCATTAATAGCATGATGAATCCGAGATGTCTTCAACGTTCAATAAGTGATCGAAATACTGCGTTATCCTTGGGCACATCTCCAAGATAATCAATAACATTATGGTTTTTATTAAAAACCATTTGTCTAGCCATCTACAATCAAATCTAACAATTAATTAGTCATGAATTACATCAAAAATAGACTTAAAAAAATATCAAAATTTTTGAACTTTGGGACTCCTTGCGCGAAAGTTGCAGGACCGATTAAGGGGTTCAACAACAGTTTCACAGTTGAGGACTTATCATACTTACTAGATCAAATAGGAAACCAGGCAAAGAAACAAAGTATAAGAAGTAAGAACACCCAAGAACAAAACAGATTGGTTTTCAAAGATGATGTATATTGCTCTCAAGTGTTCTACAAGTATTACAAAGCTTAGTCCTAATTCTGGCTATATGAGATACTTTATACTACATCCTACAGCCTACCATACTTTGAAGGCCAGCTAAACACTAATTTAGACAACAAGATCAATATAGAGTCAATAGGCAGATTGCCTTTTGACATGTGACTATGACATGCTATAGCTTACATCCTATTGTATTACAAAAAATGATAAGAGTACAAGAGTAGAAAGTTACAGACAAAGACACAATACTCAATAGTTGATAAAAGTAAAAGTTAATCACCAACTTATATAAGCTGGTGAGTCTTTAAAGCAGAAAGGTAGTCTGCTTTTGTCAAAGTATGTTAAAGAATAATTGTGTCTTCTCTGTCTTCGGAAGAAATCAGTCTTCAGACTTCAGAAGACTTCTTTAGGATTCAGAAGACTTCACTTTTGGCTTCGGAAGATTTCTATCTTTGACTTCAGATGATTTGTCACTTAGTTAATTTCATCTTTATGCATGGTCAAATCTTTCGAAATAACTTCCTTGTACTTCAGTGCATGGTAAGAGCTCTTTGGTTAGCATCAGGCTTTAAAATAAACTCTTACAAAAGGTCTACTTTCGCATGCGAGTAGTTTTGTGAAATTTCAAACTTGTAGCATAATAACATACTTATCGCATGATTTAGACTTGACAAAAGTTAACATTTCACGAGAATAGTCAAAGATTCCTTGTGCGAATAGTTCATGCGAACAATGAAGTTTTCGCGTCTGTTCAAATTTCAGAGTAAGTTTTCACGTGCGATAACTTATACTCTATTTTAAAATTAAACTCGGGTGTGGCATTTTAATGTTTGAAACTTGTATTATTAGAGTCGCCTAATCATTAATTAAGTGTTTTAACATTCTTTTTTATCAAACACTGCTTAAACACTATTCAATAGTCCTATTCAAATTCAAATTAACTCAGAGGTTTCTTTTAACTCCTCAAAATACCTTCAGTATGTTGTGACAATGTCAATATGATCACAATGAAGTAACACGAATGAAGAATCGATGAAATAACTTGTTAAATTTCAAAGATTTTCAGTAGATATATGCGACGTGAATACTTCAATTTTCACATAACTATTGCTTTTATAGACCTTTGACTTCTCACGCGAGAAGTTAGCTCTCACGTCAGTTGAACTTTTCGCGTGCGAGATATTTGAAATTTGGATTTTTTAATTTAAATATTTTCAACCTTTTTATCGTGTTATTGATTATTCTGATTTTTGTATTTAACCAAGTGATCAAATTTCACTAGAAACCTGCATTTTGATTTGAAAATACTTCAAAAGTAACAAATCTTTTTGAAATTTTGTAATTTTGATTTCTTAAAATCTAACAGCATCTAACTAATTCAAAGAAGTTTAACTAGTATAACATCAAATTTTTGTGAATTTTATATTGTAGAATCCTATTGCTTATGAAATTGATTATTTACATCTTCGGGCTTTATTCTGAACATGACTATTTTGAGTTCATTTGGCAATATGAAATTCAAACTTCAAATATTTTAAACACATATAAGTTGTGATTTTTTCATGTTTTATATATTAGTATGAAATCAATAGATTACACAATCATAAACCTTGTAGAATGCTTATTGATACTTGAAGGCATTTTGAGATGTTCAAGTCACCTCAATTTGACTTGAACATTTCATTTCTAAATAGCAACTGCACAAGTATGCCTTTTCTTAATATATCTAATAGAGCATAACTAGCCTGAGAAACGTTTCTAATCACAAAATATTAACAATTTTTAGAACTTGTTAATAGCGAGTCGGACTTATGTTTTGCCCTCGTAAGATTTTTAGGACATATATTTCAATCCGGACTTACACGCCCCATCTTTTGATTTTGCCTCTTATGTTAGAACATATTCACAAAATTTAAAATATGTATTATATAGTATATATGTATGTCTTTCACATATCTTTTATTTTGTGCTCACTGACATTCTTTATTCCTATATGGCCTTTTTGGCATCTTTTTGCTCTTTTTGCTCTTTTTAACAATTTTCTTGTTTGTTTTTCACTTTTCTTTCTTTGTCTTTATATATATATATATATATATATATATATATATGTGTGTGTGTGTGTGTGGGGGGGGGGGGGGGTGTGCACTTATGACAATCAATGATTCAGAGAATCAATTGCTTGAGTATGATAAGATTTTATCTCTCAATTTGTTTTAACATTACGTTAATATTACCAAAAGCTCTTGAAGTGTTACCCTATTTAGTCATAATTGAATTTAATTCATGTGCATCACAACTTGTACAAATTTTCGATCTTGAAGGTAGAAACAAATCAAACAAAATCAAGTCAGTTTTTTAAGCCTTTGTCTGTATTTTGTCAAAATCAAGAAATGTATTATCATTTTCTACTTATACAGAAAACTCATTTTTAAAAAACATTTTCATTTAACCCGCCATTTTTTTTTTGTTCTGATACTAATTGTAAGGATTGGGATTTATAATAAGATCGATCTCATAAGGAAGACGCGGAATGAAAATCGTCACGGTAATACAAACGAGCTTGAAAATGTAACAAGTAAGATCAAACAAGCACAAGTAAATATAAATTCTTTGTATTGCTCTCTAATAATGGATACAGATAGATTAAAATTTGCACAACTATTAGGAGAATCAAAAAAATCTCTCATTACAATGAACTAAGCACCACTATATATACATAACGAAAAAGGTCTCGGGCGATAACTATCTTCTCGCGTGGATAGTAGCTCTTGCGCGAACAATTATTCAACAATATCAAAATTTGATTTTCCAAGCCTCTAGATTCTATCCTTACAAAGGGGGAAAAGAAGGTGGGTATGATGGTGCCGGTGGCGGTGTATCCTGATTACATCTAATACTGGTGATGGCGATGGCGATTGTGGTGGTGGCATGGAGTAGGTATGGGTGATGCGTGGAATGATGAAGTTGGTGAGGGATGGGAGGTTTGGGTGGTTTTAAAAGGTTTTAATAAATATAAAAAAATAATCAGTTTAGTTTAAATAATATAAAAGAGTAAAATGTTATTTTCGTCCCTTACGTTTCATTGAATTTGCCATTCAATCCAAAAACTTTTTTTTTTGCCATTTTAATCACTATAGATTACCAAATGTTACCATTTTCATCCACTCTACTAACACCGTTAAGACCTTCATTAGATATGAGGGTATTTTAGACTTTATTCAATTAAAACAAATTAACTAATTAATTTTCAATTAATACTAAAAAACACATGAAGTGACTAGTGAGTCCAAGCTGATTGACTCTAACCCATATTGTTCGATTGAGCTATGATGGAGATTTCAATTACTTTTCATGTTTTGTTCAAATATTTACTATTGTTTGATTTATATCCGCAGTTGTCATGTTTTGTTTGTTTGAGGTCTACTATTGTCACGTTCGAACAAATGTGACAATAGTAGATCTCAATCATTTAAAGTGTGACAATAGCATAACTCAATCAAACAAAGTGTGTCAAAAAGATGTATCATATGTTGAAGAAATATTAATGGTGGCTGGGAATGAAACATGATGTAACGGAGTATGTAGGTAAGTGTTTGACTTGCCTACAAGTGAAGTTTGAATATCAGAGACGATATGGAAAGATCCAACTTTTGAACATTTCCAAGTGAAAATAGAAGCATATTACAATAAATTTTATCATGTAGTTGCCTCACACGAAAAGAGGGTTTAATGTGAATTGGGTGGTAGTAGACTGATTGACCAAGAGTGTTCATTTTTAACCCATCCAAGTGACTTATTTATAGGAGAGGTTGGCATAGTTGTTTATCAAAAAAATTGTAACGCATCATGTTGTGCTGGTTTCTATCATTTTAGATAGAGAAATTCAGTTATATTTATGTTCTGGAAAAGATTTCATGATGCAATGGGGATGAAGCAACATATTAGCACAATGTATCATCCTTAGATAGATGGCCGATCAAAAATAACAATCTAGAAATCAGAATACATGCTTGTAGCATGTATTATTGATTTTGGTGGAATTTGAGATGGACACCTACCATTAATTAGTGAAATTTTCATACAATAATATCTAACATACCAGCATCGGTATACCGCCATATAAAATGCAAAACAGAAAGTAAGTGTACAAAACCCGTGTGTTGGGATGATGTCGTACAAAAAGAATTAGGAAGAATTAAAATGATTAAGGGTAGAAAATAAAAGTTCAAAAAGTTAAAGGCATTAATGCAAGCAACTAAAGACAAACAAAAGTCTTCTACTAAAAAAAGATGGACACCAGTAGATATTCAAGAGTTTCAAGTTGTTGAAAGAGTAATGTTAAAAATACCTTAATAGTCTTATGCTAAGGGATTTAAATGTGTTTACATAAATATATCAATACTAGTCCAAAATATTTTTAAGGTTCTAGTAAAGTTTCTCAAGACTATGTAGTGGACTTTAAAAATTTCTTAGACAAATAATATTATTAGATTAGCAAATAACAAGGAATCAAGTTTACCTAATGCAATGATTTTAAATGGTGATATTTACTAAATACCAAAATAGTGATGCTTTAAATAAAACAAGTTGCATATATTTTATAACATAACTTTTTTTTTTCTTAATGGCCAACAAACAAGTTGCATAATTTTATAATGTAACTAAATAATATAAAGATATGTTAAAGATAAATCTAAAATCCCTGTGAATTATATCACTAACTTAAAGGTTGTAAAAATGATTTACTAGTTCATTAGTATAAATAAAAGATAGACAATCGATTATTCTTAGCACAACTAATTAAAATGAAATACTCATGACATGTAAATATGAGAAGGTCATCGGTTTAAGTCTCACTCTGAGGAAAATGCAAAAAGTTGAGCCGGGAGTTTTCTCAAGCAAGTGTTTCTTCTATGGAAATCAAGGGTGTGGTCCCAATTGAAAAATATATAGATGAATCCGATTAAGATAACACATATCATACGAAATAGAGTCGCATATTTTCCGTTCAAAAATAAATAAATAATAATTACTAGTGGTGATTTACTAAAAATGAACTATTGTTTAAATAAATAAGATACTTAAATTTTATTGGAAGTAGTTATACATTTAAATAAAACTAGTAGGGTAGGTACCGTATAAGTAAACCAGTAGGGTAGGTCCTTAAGCTAGTGGTCATTTATTAAAATTAATTATTATTAAACTTTTTATATATGCATATTTATTTTCAGCTTTTATAATATATATTGTACACTTTTTATCCATTTAATTTTCTAATAATTTTATTTATCTGTAATAACTTTTATTCGTTAATCTTTTTATTATTAGCAGAGTGCGTATTTATCTTTGGTTTTTTAAATGTTCTCATATAAATTTGTTTAAAAACAAAGTATATTTATAATAAATTATTTTTTAGCACATTCTGCTACCATAAAGAACCGAACGAAATATATGATGTTAATAATATCGAGTAATAATAGATTTTACGAAGAAAAGATGCTTTGGAGTTTTACGTGGGAGTTAGCCGCCGAAGCATGTTTTTGCCACTGCATTATGATATTTGGAATTATGGTGGCATCACCAACATAATGCGTGGGGATGAAAATATAGTTAAAATAAATGCAAAGCAAAAAATATCATTAGTGAATAAACGTACCACAAAAAAATTTTCATTATTAAATTAACGAGGATTATTCTTCAGCGTGTGTTGCGTGCATGATGACCGGCATGAAACGATTTGAAAATATAGGCTCGAACTTAGAACCGGTGCTCATTTACGGTTGCTAACCACAATCGGCAACCACGTTTAAGCAACCGACACCACTAAGGTATCTCGTCACATCCCTCATAGATCCTTAGGTGACATGACACATCAATAACAAACTAAAAAGAAAAAAAATAAACCATTAAGAACATCAAAAATCCAAGTCTCAAATAAAGTTTCCATAATCATCATCAACATCACGAAATCATTTTCATCCATGAACGACACTTACCCAATCGAACCATGTAGCAATCAACATAAAAGTGACAATCATACGTCATGTAAGGCAAATGGATATATTGCTGGTTTAAGATTTATTTGATATCCTCATTACTCATCATCAATAATAACATTGAATCATAAATGGAATTTAAGAGACAGATCTAAATACAGAGGAGTATCAATCGAGCCGGCGGCCGTGGGACAAACCCACCATGGCGAAAACACGACCACAAACCCAAAACACCGTCATCACATGAATGTTCAAGTAAACATCCACCGGACCTTCGCCACCTAAGGTTCTCGAGAAACCCAGCAGCGAAGACGATCATCGAACGAAGGTGGGCATCGTCACCACTAGAGCATCGACACCTCAGGTTCCTAGAAACTCGGTGGCTATGCCAATTCATGTAATGATTGTGGTAGCCTCGGCCTCCAATACCCCATTTCTACCACGCACACACCACTGGTGATGACGGTCATAGGCACTTCCGATTACGGCGGCCATGTTTGCCACTATATTCTCACACCCCAACCGATGGTAGAATCATCAAGTCGGACATAATATGAATCGATTACTCGTAGCACATGGTATTAAATAAGTTGAAATGATATCAAGTGCCATTTTCTTTGAATATGACTAATCAAACAATATATTACAATCAAATATAAACACAAGCAAACAAAATGAAATTGTCTTCAATTTTGACTAAGCCTAAGCCTTAAATGTGCTTATAGAAATTCTTTATACTGCAACCCTGAACTCATATGAAAAAGTAACAAGTCAGCTAATAAATTAGTCGGTGAGTAAACACATTTATGAATACATATATAGATTTATTTAAATGATTGAAAACCATTCAATTTACATGCCAATGTGAAGATTTATAAACGCAATAGTTTAACATAAAAGACAAACCAAACACAATCAAAACAAATGATTGAAGTGACTCGATCCACAGACGAAGCCTTATGAATGATTGATTGATTGAATACGGTTCCAATCACACTCGAATATTCATACCAGGTAGGTTTGTGAAACCAATAGATCTATCATTGTTTAGCATAACTAGAAGGAATAATTGATTATGTTATCATCTGTTTATCTAACTATGAAGACATAATTACAAGTAAAACATAACATATCTAGAATAAATTTTGAAATAGAATAACGATGAATAACAATGATTGAATATTGAATCATATGAGTTCCCAAATTAAATAACAAGAAAAATGAGCTATGAATACTCACATTGATAATTGAATATGAATTGAACAATAATATCCTAGATTAGACACCAACATTTTACTTGCGGTTTTAACCTAAGAAATGATGTCCTATTATTAGGATAATAATGATTTAAAACCTAAAGTTGATTAGTGTTTCAATTAGGATTTTAGGGTGCAGGACCGGTTATGGTTCACAATAGTTTCACGGTTGAATACTTATCAACTAATCACACTTACTAGATCAAATGGGGAACTAGCAATGAAGCAATAAACAACAACTAAGAACAAGTAACAACACACAAGAATGCAAAGATTGGTTTTCAAGGATGATGTATATTGCTCTCAAGTGTTTTACAAGTATTACAAAGCTTACGGTTGCTTGTTTTCTTGCTTAGTTCTAACACTAATACATTAAGACACTTTATACTACAACTTATAGCCGGCCATACTTTGAATGCTAGCTGTACACTAATCTAGACAACAAGATCAATGTAGAGTCAACAGGAAAATTACCTTTTGACATGTGACTATGACATGTCATAGCTCACATCCTATTGTATTACAAAAAAGATAAATGTACTAAAGTTGGAAGTTACAGACATGGGACCATGTTGGCAGTTGACAAAAGTAAAAATGTAATCACAAATTTGTATAAGTTGTTGAGTCTCTTGAGTTGTTAGCAGAAAGGTCTTCTACTTTTGTCAAAAGTGTGTCAGGGACACCGTCTTCTAAGTCTTCGAAAAAGTCTATTCTTCAAGCTTCGGAAGACTTTGTGTTTAAGATTCAGAAGACTTCACTTTTGGTTTCGGAAGATTTTAGTTTTTGGCTTCGAAAGATTTGGCACTTAGCTGATATTTTCTTGTGCATGGTCAATTCTTCCAAAGCACTTCCTTCTTTGTACTTCAATGCATGCTAAGAGATCTTTGCTTAGCATCAGCCTATAAGATAATCAACTTGACCTTACAAACTCCCCCTAGGCTGATGCTACCAAAACTTGAGGATCACTATGAATGTAGATCTTCTACTTATTGAGCACTAGCATAATCAAAGCCATTCCTCTCTTTAGTTGCTTGTCTAGATTCATCAAGCTTTCATAGTATCTCCTCATATCCAAGAGATAATGAATAGGCAAGTCCAGAATATTTTGCTAGAAGAATATCTGTTGACCTGCTTGATCTCTTATGACATACCATCTGTCTGGGTGTGGAGTGCACACCCAAGATAGGATGGGTTTCTTAGGAGTTAAAGGCTCTACAAATAATAGAGTTGGTTGAACAGGCTCTTCTTATTGACCCTCAGGATGTTCTGACTCATCATGAGGTGTAGATGTGGATGCCTTAGACCTCTGCTTCTTCTTTTTGTCCCTTCTAATGGCCATCCTCTTCCTCCTTCTATATTTAACTGAGAAGGTTGGTCTTGATCACCATGTTTTTCTTTCTCCTTCCTATTTCGGTCCTTCCCTTTAACAAGTTCAGAAGAAGGTTCAGGACCCTTCTGTGGGTCAAAAGATGAAGTTGGCTGTTGATCAGCAGCATGTCTTGGTTTTGTTGTCTGTTGGGGTTCAAACGTGACCTCAACTTCAGGTGCAGCTTGACTTGGTGGAGAATGCAAGTCTTGAAGCTAGTATTTCTTGATCTTCTACTATATCACCCTTATGTGCTCATCCATTGTGGGTAGAGACATGGCACCAACTCTCCTTCTGAAGAACCCATATAACTTAAAGAAGCTCACCATTCTCTGTCTGTCTTCTGATTTCTTCTTATTGGCTTTGTCAGTGGCTCTTGATATCTCAGATTCCTCCTTCATCATTCTCTTATCAACTTTTCTTTGCTTGTTGGCTTCTTATTCCAGCTGTTTAAGATACTCAAATTCAAATGTACTCAAAAGATAGAGGGAGTGAAGCTTTTGCCTGGTAGAGACTTATGGCACTCAAGTAGGCTATCATGTTTTGTCTTTCCTTTTTTTTCCTACTTGAGCTTCTTTCACAGTCTTCACCTCAGGCATTTCTTGAACTGGAGAAAGGATAAGGGCTTGATATTTCTTTCTTTTCTTTTTCTCTTCTTTGATCTTGAGGAGCATAGCATCATCCTCAACCTCTTTCCTCTCTTTAAACAACTATGTGGCTACCAGTTCCATCAACATATATTGGGAAGAGAGATCAGATCAACAACATTATACCTCCATCTACCAGGTAGTTCAATCTGGCTGCCCTTAACATATCTTCCTGAGTGTTTGGCCTATGGGCAACCCGGATTGAAGCCTGCATGAAGCTAGGGTTCTCTCTTCTTAACGCTTCCCTAGACTTCTTGTTTTTCTTCCTTTTCTCCTCCTCAACCTCCTTTATAGTTAAGACTCTTTTACCCTTGTAAACCACAGGCCTGTGTGACTAGGGAGGAGGGAGCTTTGGCCTTCTTAAACATGTTCTACTCTTGAGGTCTAGCTAAGGAGAGGCTGTGAGACACCTTCACCAGCTGGTGTCTCATTAAGGTTAACTATGTCTGAAGGAACAGGAGTCTAAAGGTTCATAGGGTCCACAACTAGGTCTTCAACTAAGGTTTTCCCTTCCAAGCTAATCTTAGGGTCCAAATCAGTATAAAGTTGACAAAATATTTTTCCTGCTAGCCTCTATCTATATAAGTTTGTCCTTCATCTGAACTCCTCAGACACCTTTTCCTGAATTCTCTCTTCTAACGTGTCTGCCTGTCTGTTTTGGCTTGTGTTGACAAATGGCAAAGTTAGTAGAGGAAAGCTTTCATAGCATCCTTGGTTATAGATATTAAGGATCTCTTGTTGACCTTGGGTTCTAGAAAGCACTATGGCCTTTTTATCATTGTCATACCTTTATCCTATTATTGGATCATCAGCAGGATTGGATGGAGGTGACATGGCCCTTGGTATGAAACCCTCCTCATATAAGCTTTGAAGGATGACATCCACACTGTAAGGTTATACTAGAAAGGCTGATGCAACCAAAGTAACCAAAGAGCTTCCTACTTGCATGCATGTGCATTGTGGAAGCTACTTCTCGCAGAAAATATTCTAAGTGTAAAATCTTCGGAAGCCAAAGACCAAATCTTCCAAATCCAATGGTGAAGTCTTCCAAAGCTTAGAAGACAAAGTCTTCCGAAGCCAAGAGACAGAAGACTGATTTCTTCCGAAGACAGAGAAGACATGCTTTCTCTAATCAACTTTTTCAAAAAGCTGACCAACTTTCCGCTGCCACTCTGAAGACTCACCAACTTATACAAATTGGTGAAAAGGTCCATGCTTTAGTAAACTGTAGATTATGATTTAGAGTCTGTAACTTTCTACTTTGTACCTTTTATCCTTTATGTAATAGATTAGGATGTGAGCTATGGCATGTCATAGTCACATGTCAAAAAGCAATCTGCCTTTTGACTTTGCATTGATCTTGTTATCTAGATTAATGTTTCCAATTGGCTTTCAAAGTATGGCCGACTGTAGGATGTAGTATAAAGTATCTCGGGGTCTTGCATTTGAATATATGCTTTGTAACCCTTGTAACAGAACTTGAGAGAAATATACAACATTTTTGAAAACCATCTTTATTGTTCTTGTGTTCTTTACTTTAAGTTCTTAGTTTCCAAATAGATGGTTTCCTATTTGATCATGTAAGTGTTAGTATGTTCACTCTCCAACATTTTGGGAAACTACTATATTGACCTCCCCCAACCAGTCCTGCAATTGGTATCAGAGCTTTCCAGCCTCTTGATTGTAAGATCTTATCATCTTAAATCTGCTCAGTTTTACAAAGCACTTACTAGCTCAAATAGCAGCTCTCTCCAAAGCTGATATGGAAACTTGCACTATGATCAAATCTACACTGATCACTCCTGATGACTTTGATACTTGGTGCCAAATAATTGAAGGGTTCATCAAGTCTCAAGACCGTAGGATGTGGAGATCTATTGTCTCTGGACCTCATGTTCTATGCATATCTTCAGCAACTGCTGCTGGTGAGATGGTTCCAAAGGACGTGGCTGACTATTTTGATGAAAATTGGAAGAGGATAAATGTAGATCAGAAGGCCATGACCACTCTTAAACTGCTTTTAACTGCTTTTCCCAACTCTATCTATAGAGGCTTTAAGAAGTACAAGACTTCTAAGCAGGGATGCACTTAAGCTGATGTATGAGGGGTCTGAGGAAGCCAAGGAGAACAAGAAAGAACTCATGAAGCAGCAGTTTGAGAACTTCACCTTCAAGACAGGTGAAACCATTACTTAGTAATATTTCAGATATGTTGAGATTGTGGAAACTCTAGTGGATACTGGTGTCAAACTAGAGAACAGGGGCATTATGAGGAAGTTCATGTTCTTTCTTCTTAAAAAATGGACTCACTACTATGTGGCCATTAAGAGAACTGAAAACATCTCAACTCTTACCCTTACTGAGTTGTATGGTATCCTGAACGGTTACCAGATGGAGATGAACATGCAAAATCCATCTCACAGCTCATCTAGTACCCACAAGAGTTATGCCCTCCATGTGGTTGAAAGGGACAGTAGAGAACCTCAACATCTTCTTCTTAGCTACCCTAACAACTCACAAAAGGGCCCTTTTATCACCTTACTTGAGACACCAAAGGAGAGCTACATCCAAGAAATCCCATTCCAAGATACAATCTCTTCTCAAGCCTTTGTGTCTTTTGATGAAAGTTTACGCAACTTTCTCTTTACTTTAGAAGACTTGTACTGCATTCATCCAAATGATCTGGAATATATGGAGATTGTGTAGCAAATGGCTCTCCTTAGTCAAAGAGCCAAGAAGTTTTACTAGAGGACATGGAGAAAGTTTCCTAGCAGTGTATCTAGTGGAAGGTTTGAACTGGATGAAAGCAAAGTGAAGTGTTACAACTATAACCAAACGGGACACTTTGCTAGGGAGTGCAAGGCACCAAGGACAAATGGTGGCCAAGCACAATCTAGACCAAACTACACTTAGGTAGCTCCAAAAGTTGAGAAGCCCAACCAACAGGCTGCAGTAGCTATTGAAGAAGGAGGCTTTGACTGGAGTTTTTAGGTTGAAGATTTTTCTCCAAACCTTGCCTTGATAGCTGATCATGAAGAACCCAAGGTAATAGAACATCTTTGTACCCCTAAGTGCATTGCTAAAGTTAGCATGTATAAGTCCTTTTACTTGGAAGTGAGATCTGATCTTGATTCCTTGAATATTTTAAAAGCTGATTTTAATAGAGCAAAAATGACTATAAGCTTAAAACAGAAGATTTAAAGAAAACAATTTCTACTCTTAATCATGAGCACACAAATTACAGGACAAAAATCAAAGATCTCATAGCCAAGTTAACTGAATGCCAGGCTGAGCTTGTGATCAGCAAAGCCAGGGTAGAAAAGTGTGTTCTTAAAGAGAAAACCTTTAAGAACATCATATCCTCATCTTTGCATGCCAAAGTGTCTTGTCGAAACAGGAAAGGACTGGGATCTAGTGAAATAGCTCATCCACACACTCTATTATCTTTAAGATAGCCAAGGTGTGGAACTAGTGAAGATGAGCTATCTCATGAAGATCCAGTTCACGAGAAAGATGAAGATGATGATGAAGAGGAGATGGTGAAGGATGAACCTGAAGAGTGAAGAGGTTCAATCTAATAAGGGACACCATTCTCCTGGAGAGATAAAAAAGACAAAGATGGCCAATTCTGCTAGAAAGAATTTGATCAGGGCTGCAAAGAGAAAAGCTAAGAAAGCCGAAGAGATCAAGAACACCTTTGACTTGAAGCAGAAACAAGTATTCATATTTGTTGGGTTTGAGGTGGTCAAGTCTGCAAACTTTACTATGGATTCTAGTACCAAGAGTCCTTGTTCAAGTTCAAACCATCCTTGCCAAAAGAGAAAGGTTGATAAAAAGTGCACCACTACTACACTACCTAAACCATTCAGTTCCAAGAGCAAGACTATCCCTAAGAAGCCTGCTGCATCATCTATAAAGGTGAAAAAGGAATTGGAAAGTGATCTAGCTCAACCAGCCTCTCTAAAGAAGTCTCTAAGAAGTAGCTCAACTTCATGCGTCATGTGTGGCAGTACTTCACATCTTCCTAAGGATTGCATCTACAATCCTAAAAGTATTGTTAATATAACCAAGAAGGCTTCTAAGATGAAGAAGAAGAAGGCAGCTTCTGAAGAAAAGTTACTTTCTTTTGGACTCACAAAAATAAAGGCTCAGAAAATAAGTGGAGAATTGCCTTCGGAAGAAATTTTGGTCTAGGAAGAAAGTAATGCTTCCGAAATATTGAAGTTTGTAGTAGATGCAAAAACTTCTGAAGATTCAGTCTGCAAATCTTCTAAAGTTGTAAAAACTTCTGAAGTATTGAAGGCCAAGTGTAGTTTTTCAAAGATGGTATGGAAGATGAAGGAAGGCCAAGTAACTGAAGTTTCCTCATTATCAATAACTCAAGATCCCCAAAGAACATAGGATCCATAACTGTTGATTTTTCTTCTGCTAATATTAATGAACCCAAGACAATCAAGGCCTAGGTCTCTAAATGTAACTAACCATCTCTTTCTTTGTAGGAACAACTCAAGACAAAAGGAATGTATGGATCATTGACATTGGTTGTTCCAGGCACATGAGAGGCAATGGCTCCTTGCTACAAGACTCTGAGAAGTTCGATGGAGGGCCAGTTGCTTTTGGAGAAGAATCTGGTGGTTACATCACAGGAAGGGGCAAGGTCACAAATGGTAAGCTCAGTATTGAGAAGGTAAATTATGCTAAGGAGCTTGAGTACAATCTTCAAAGTGTATCTTAATTTTGTGACAAAAAGCATAACATGTTTTTTACTGAACATGAGTGCATTGTTCTCAAGCCGGGGGTGGTCATTCCTTAGGAGCATATTCTGCTCAGAGCCCCCGGAAAGGAAACATGTACAAGATGAATTTGCAAGAAACATCTCCTTCTTGAGGAGTTTCCTACTTTCTGTCTAAAGCCAATAGTGATGAGTCTTTCATCTAGCATAAAAGAATGTGCCATGTAAACTTTAAAAACATGAATAAATTAATTAAGAATGATTTGGTAACTGGAATGCCAAATAAAGAGTTTACAAGTGATGACCATTGTGTTGCATGTCTAAAAGGAAAGCACCACAAAGTGTCTCACAAGCCAAAGGAAATCAACTTTATCACTACCTCACTTCACTTGTTACACTTAGATCTGTTTGGCCCCACAAGTGTAATGAGCTTAGAAAAAACTTGATATTGTCTTGTGATCACAGATGACTTCACAAGATATACTTGGGTCTTCTTCCTTAGAACTAAGGATGAGACTCCTGAAATCTTGAAGACTTTTATTCTGAAGATTGAGAATCAATCTGATCATAAGGTCAAAATCATAAGATGTGATCAAGAAACAGAATTCAAAAATCAAATCCTTTATTTATTTTGGGAAGAAAAAGGTATTTCAAGACAGTATAGTGCTCTCAGGATTCGTCAACAAAATTGTGTTGCTGAGAGGACAAACAAGACACTTATTGAAGCTGCAAGAACCATCACCTTCAGGGCAGAGGCAGTCAACACTGCCTGCTACGTACAGAATAAGTTTTATTTGTCAAGACTCTTGGTAAGACTCCTTTGATCTTGATTTAGTTACCAACTGTTTTAACAAATCTTGTGAAGATGTTTCAGGATCTACAGGTAACTTTTCAATAGGAGATCCTGACCCAAGATTTGAGCTGAGAAGACCAAGTATAAAAACTACTTCAGCTCCAATGGTAACTAACCTTGCAGGTGGAGATCTTATAGTACAACAATGACAAATTAAAGTGATACATCTGAGGTGCCTACAAATTCCAGCTTAGAGGCACAAAAATCAAATAAAGGAGTTTCAATGTAAGAGGAAGTGGAGATGGTGATTCTGACCAAGAATTCCATGATACTAAAGACCTCTCCCATAAAGATAACATTAATGATGTCACACACTCATTGGATCAAGTTACCCTTGATAAGTGTGCTGATGTGTGTGTGATCCTCACCATCAGATCTAAATTTCACAAATTTAGATATGTCAAATCAACTTGCTTTGATTCCTTAGCTGAGAATCCACAAATCTCACCCCACCACAAACATCATTGGAGATGTTAAAATAGGAGTGAGAACAAGAGGACAAACCAATGATAAAAATGTTTTTGTACACTCTTTTTCCTTGTCTTAGATAGAGCCTAAGAAGATTGATGAGGCTCTGAAGGATGAAAGTTGGGTTGAAGCAATGCAAGAGGAGCTGCTTCAATTCAAAAGGCAGAAGGTTTGAACCTGTCCTCTTCCTCATGGGAAGACTAGTACAGGAACCAAATAGGTTTTTAGGAACAAGAAGGATGATAGAGGACTTGTCATAAAAACAAGGCTAGATTAGTTGTTCAAGGCTACACTCAAGAAGAAGGGATTGACTACACTAATGTTTTTGCTCCTATAGCAAGATTTGAAGCTGTTAGAATATTCCTAGCTTTTGCTGCATCCAAGGACTTTAAAGTCTACCAACTTGATGTCAAGTGTGCTTTTCTATATGGTGTGATTGAAGAGCAAGTTTATGTCAAACAACCACCTGGCTTTGCAGACCCAGATCATCCTGATTATGTCTGCAAGCTTAACAAAGCTTTATATGGGCTGCATCAGGCTCTAAGAAAGTGGTATGAGACACAGTCATAGTACCTTGTTCAACATGGTTTAGGAGAGGTACCATTGACGATACACTTTTCCTCAAAGGAACGGGGAATGACTTGACTCTGGTTTAAGTTTATGTAGATGACATCATATTCGGGTCACCTAATCCAAGTCTGTGTAAAGAGTTTAAGAAGCTGATAAAGAATAGATTTGAAATGAGTGCCATGGGGGAACTCAATTTATTTCTAGGAATTCAAGTGAAGCGGGTGGATAATGGTATCTTCATAAACCAGTCAAAGTATGTATAAGACATACTAACCAGATTTCATCTAACTGACTGTAAGGTTGCCAAGACTCTTATAACAAGAAACCACTCTCTAGGTCCTGACATTGAGGTGGAGTGTGTTGATGAACACCTCTAGTGGGCATTGATTAGGTCTCTCATCTAAAAATTTCTCTAACCAAAATTCTCCTAAATCACCTTTGTTCTTATCTTCCTTCACCTCAAAGCTACCTCAAAATGGCCAACCTTGATCGTAGAAACTAACCCAATTTTTCCATGAATTTACACATGCAACACAATCAGGTTGCTATGTTAGACTCTAAGAAAGATCCTGGCTTCTCAGAGATTTGCCGCTTCTTAACTCTGTCCAACTACTTCTCCCCCCTTACCATTGATCCTCCTCTCTATGAGGATCAACTTTTGGAGTTCTAGAGGACCTTTCAAGAGGTCATTATGGATGGGGAGAAGGCACTGTCTGCCACAGTGCAGGGAGGACAATCTTTATCACTCCAGCTTCCATAAACACACATCTTATGCTGGATGATGCAGAAGATGATTTGTCCTTCCCTAATCTATTGTTAACCAGTCCTTTGGTCAGATGGGCTATGAGAGGGCCTACTCTGTAAGAAGTTTCAGGAAAGGAAAGGTCTCCCACAATGGAAGTACCTTTTTCATTTGGTCATCCACGGTCTATCCAGCAAACATGGAGGGTGGGACCTAATTTCCGAAGAACTTTCCTACAAAGTCAATGGAATGGTTCAGGGGTCAAGTTTAGGTATTCATAATTTGTTTATACTAATTTACTTGCAAACTTGGACTCCTTAGAATATTACATGTTCCCTAGATATGTCTAACATATTCTTAACTGTGAACTGGGCTCATAGTTAAGAGGAACAGGTAATGTTCTAAAATTGGGACAGATGAAGCCCAACATCTTTAAGATCATGAGAAACCCTATTGTGGGCTTCTCTAGGGTAGAAACAGCCATTGTCCCAAAAATGTTAGAGCTCATTGCTCAAGTTGACAACCTAGCAGCACCAGCTAATGTTGAACCCACACCTTCTACCTCTCTACAACCCTCTCAGCCTCAAATAACCTTCACCTACCAAAGAAAATCCAAACAAAGCCTTACACAAGCTATTCAGCCTATGTAGCCCCCTACATCACCAACCATGTAGGAGGAAGTGGACACTGGAGCTCCCACTTCCCCTTAGGAGCAAACCACTCCCATCTCGCAAATGATCAGTGCTGAGGTTCCTCATGCCCTTGATGAGCTCATCACCCCAATAGCCTTAAGCCTTCACTCTGAGTCTCAAAAATCTAGTGAAACTTTCAGGGGACAGTTATCATCCCCAGCCTTTGGATCTTAACCAACCCATTCCCAACGTTGAATTCTATGATGATGAACACAAGGGCTTCAGTGAGTACCATGAGTCTCTCTCTCCTCCCTTGCTTAAGGAGAGATGAGTGCTCCTTATTGTCCCATGTCTAGCCCACATCATCCAACCCAAACTAAGGTGGATCTCCCTAAACAAGTTTAGGAGATCCATATAGAAGAGGCTCTTACTTCAGCAAGTGATTACATCATTCAGACCTTAACCATGGCAACCCAGCCCCTTGACACTTCAACTGAAGCTGTCATGGTGCAGAGGAGATCCAGCAACCAAGAACAAAGTACAAGTGATGAGGAAGAAGACTTAGGTCCTATTCTCTCATTCCCCCATGATTCTTCTGATGAAGATGAAAGGAGTCTGAAACTAAAAGTGCAACAACTAACTTCACTTGCACATATTTAGTCTCCAAGGTTAGTTACCTAGAATCTCAGATGATTGCCTTACAAAGAAGGGTCAATGACCAGCAACTTGAGATCAGTGATCTCAAGGGCAAGTTAGTTGAAAGACCACTCAGACGAACTCAACCAGGTCCACAAGAACTTGTGGATGTGACGGACCTAACCTCTAGCTCACTTATGCAAGAGGGTGATGCTACCAAAAAGGGGAAAGTCTTCACAATCACAGAGCCTGGGAGTTCCTCTCAGAGTATGGACATTGAGGAAACACCAACCTCACTTGCAATTGTCCATACTCAGCAACCTCCTCAAGTCAACATTGATGTGGAATCACTCATACCAATTCTGTTTGAGGAGGGTATACCAGGGCAATGCCTACTCCACCCCATGATGCTAACAATGAAATACAAGGGTGGAGGTGATACTAATAGAAGAGCCCTTATACTACATAGACTTTAGGGGCAGCAAGAGATCTTAAATTTTCAGACCCTGAAGTATCACGATAGCCTTTCCTTAGTCCATATGTCACTTGCCAACCCAATTCAAAACAGGCAAGCTAACAGACTTGCTGAAAGGATTCAAGACAGGATTGTTAAAGAATTTAGAAAAAGAAGAAGACAATGGCTAACAGGCAATGTCATCGGTCAACTGGATACTGAGGTGGACCTTAAGATTAGCTTCGAAGGGGAAAAGGCCTAGTGACAAACCCTATGAACCTTGTCACAGATAATACATCAACATCCTCTACCCTTAGTGAGGCACCAACTAGTGAAGGTGCTCCACGACCTCTCTCTTGCCAGAGATGGCCTTCTGAACCAAGCAATAAAGGCCAAAGCACTCCTCCACCTTGAGTCACCAAGGCCTGTTGATAACAAAGGA
>CM046473.1:17517641-17547641 GCA_025506415.1 Flaveria robusta
GGGAAACTTTATTAATGTGATTATTAGATTTAGTGAATGGCATGTTTATGATGTTAGGATCATGCTAGAATGCTTGTTGATGATGTCTAATGTGTTGGAATGCGTTAATTGGATCATGTGGATGCTTGATGGATTATTTGAGAAATCTAGGTTTTATGGAATATTGTAAGATGTGGATTATGTAGGAGATTATGGAATCATGTTTGGGATTATAATAAATCATTGTTGTGTATGTTAGTTGGTATGAACCTTGTTGAGTAATGTGAAAATGATCGTCATACAAGCGTGTGAATTGAGGCCCTACTTAGTAGGATTGGCAGGATTTAGGGTGTGAAGTCGTGAGTGGCTTCACCTAGCATGTAGTGCATGATTAAACTCAATGTATGATTGGTTAGTTGTGATGTAATTATGTTTGTGTTGATCATGATGTTTGGTTTAGATTCGCATGTGTTGTATGATAATCTATGTTGATATGGTGACCTATGTTGGTATGATGACCTTGATAGAACTAAGATTTGATGATATGGGTACGTGAATAGCTTACATAAAATCATGTGTAAGATTGCTAACCTGATTAAACTAGATTTCAATTAACATGTCACCAACGGGTCAACGGGTCAAACGGGGTCAAATGTGTTATTGGGTTTCCAAAACCTTAGAGTTAATGTGTTGTTTAGCACGTAGGGTTGTTATGTTTCTCTAGTTGCACGTACTTATGTAATCGGTTAGTTGTGATGTAATTATGTTTGTGTTGATCATGATGTTTGGTTTAGATTCGCATGTGTTGTATGATAATCTATGTTGATATGGTAACCTATGTTGGTATGATGACCTTGATAGAACCTAAGATTTGATGATATGGCGTACGTGAATAGCTTACATAAAATCATGTTAATGAGTTGCTAAACCTGATTAAACTAGATTTCAATTAACATGTCACCAACGGGTCAAACGGGTCAAACGGGGTCAAATGTGTTATTGGGTTTCCAAAACCTTAGAGTTAATGTGTTGTTTAGCACGTAGGGTTGTTATGTTTCTCTATTGCACGTACTTATGTAATCGCATGTTCTAGGTAACCTTTGACGGTTGTCTTTCCACTCAACACTAGCATTGCATTTATTGTTCGTTTGCGCACCAGGTGAGTTCATGAATTGTTTTTTATACACTCTCTTTTGAGGGAGATAGCATACTCTTTATAAACGCTTTACTGTTATGAAATGTGCATAGTATAATATAGTGCTTTATAATAATGAAAGTTCGTACACTTGTGGATCATTAATTAAGAAACTAGCGGAAATCTTGGGTAGTACTACTGGGTCTGACAAGCCCCACCCGTACGACTAAAGGTCAAGCGGGTGCAATATTGTCCTAAACGACTAACAATGTGTAACACTCGGAAATTTTAAAAGAAGAAAAAAGCGAAGAAAAGGAAGAAAAGCAAAATAACCCAAGTTGAGGGTTAAAGTTGTACATGGGACAAAGTTGGTATTTAATCCGTTCAAAGGTGTCATGGCCGCCCATGACCTCTGTACTATTCTTTCCATCGGATTTCTAGAGAGAGAAAGACATAATTCTCTTCGGTTTTAGAGAGAGAAGAAGAAGAAGTCGAAATTCAGGTTAGTTTTCTGAATTTGGCGTGTTCTTGGCTGCATTTCAGCTTCGGGTATGTGCTTATGCTTGTATGTGTGTTCGATTATGTGTTTTGGTGTTTTTAGGTGTTTGAACTCATAAGCATTCGGGTTGAAGGAAGTCTTACTCGAAAGTTGCAAGAGGTGAGTTCTAGAATCCCCGTTTTTTACGTGTTTAACTGATTTGGGCTGGAAATGTATGTATAACGTTTTTTTAAAATTTGGGTGTGTACCCGTATGTATATGTGGGTGCCCTGTTGTGGGTGGGTGTATGTTCGGGATGATTTATGATTATGTGCATGTTTTATGCTTGTTTGATGTTTAGTATGCTAGAAACTAGGCTAGAACAGCTTAGATTGATGATTTGGGTCTGAAAAAGATGGTAGTTAGAAAAGTAGTTGGCCATGCGCCTAAGTCCCATGCGCCTGAGATCATACGCCCAGCAGTACCCAAACGCCCAAGGTCCATGCGCACAAATAGTGCCCATGCGACTAGAATTATGCCCAGGAGTCTAAGTATGCCATGCTCTAAGTCTGCTAAAACGCCTTGCTCATGCGCCTGCATAGTACTCATGCGCCTAGAAAGTTGTCCAGACGCCTAAGTGTTGGCCGTGCACCCAAATAGTGCCCATGCGCCTGAGTCACCCATGCGCCTAAGTATTCATGGGTGTATGTTCGGGATGATTTATGATTATGTGCATGTTTTATGCTTGTTTGATTTTAGTATGCTAGAAACTAGGCTAGAACAGCTTAGATTGATGATGTTGGGTCTGAAAAAGATGGTAGTTAGAAAAGTAGTTGGCCATGCGCCTAGTGCCCATGCGCCTGAGATCATACGCCCAAGCAGTGACCCAAACCCCAAGGTCCATGCGCACAAATAGTGCCCATGCGACTAGAATTATGCCCAGGAGGTCTAAGTATGCCATGCGTCTAAGTCTGCTAAAACGCCTAAGTGCTCAGCGCCTGCATAGTACTCATGCGCCTAGAAAGTTGTCCACGCCTAAGTGTTGGCCGTGCACCCAATAGTGCCCATGCGCCTGAGTCACCCATGCGCCTAAGTATTCATGCGCCCGCATAGTGCTCGTGCGCCTGCATAGTGCTCGTGCGCCTAAGACTTAGAAAATTTTCTGAATTTCGGGAAAGAAGGACTTTTATATGCTATGACTTGGATGTTTTCGGGGTTGATATGATGATTATGTGATGATGTTATGGAATGTTATGCCTGTTTTCTTTATGTCCTATTATTATTTTCCGTGGCATTCATGGTGTGACTATGATAATGAATGAAAAGTATTATCTTAACGAAGTGAAATTCTAAGATAATGAAAGTGAACGTAAAGAATGAAAGAAAGTCTTGCAAGCAAACGTAAGGAGGCTCACACCCCAATGAAGGGTGTAGCTCAACTGTGTGGTTTAGCTAACCCAGAAGGATGCACACGGAGGTCTAACCCTTGTGATTGACCAACGTATGGGACCCTTGTCGCTTGCCCAGGTACTAGAGTCAGCTTCGTGCACAATGTTAGGGGGTCTATTTATAGACTTTGGCCCAGTAACCTGCTCGAGCACAATGTTGGGGTATAGCACATGGCATGGTCCGGATGAAAGTGAAAGATAAATGATGAATGAATGAATAACGTACGATAATGAATGATGATGAAAGATAATAATAATTTATCTGTATGTACGTATGATGTATGATCACGTGCGAAGTATGAAAATGTTTTAACGAATGAAAGGTAATATATTTTATAAAACTAGAACTCACTCAGCAACGCTGACTTTTATGCATTTTCAGTTGCCAGGTAATGGTTGCTGAGGATGGCACGGTAAGCTACTTGGCAAAGATTTTGGTTGACATCCATTTTGTGTAGTAATGAGACCAGATAATGATTTGTAATGTAATGATGTTGTAATCAGTAATTATTAATCAGGTCATTATTAGCAGCTGCCCATAGAGCATGCACGTGTCGAGCATACTTTGAACAAACTTTACTTACTTTGACTTCTTGCATACTTACATACATTGTTTTTGATGCGTGTTTTGCGTAGTTTACATTTGGTTATTTGGGTTTGAAATATTTACAAACGCTTCCGCAATGTTTTATAAGGTTTAAACTCTGGATTTGTTTTCAATATTCATATAGTATCGTTCTGAGTAACTAATGACTTGGATTCTGGTTTGTTTACACGCCTCACGGTTAGACCCTGCACGTGGATTTTGAGGCTGTGACACATATGCTAAGGTTAAGTATATGTATCAGTGAGTATTAGAGATGCTCAATAAATATATCCATAAGTCGAGTAGTAATGATGGACTCAATAAAGCGAAGAACTCAATGAAGATCATGTCAAACAAAGATAAACATCGATAAAGATGATGACAGAATGCCAGAATACGTATACGTAACAGTTGAGTATGATGATGAACTCGATGAATATATCAATTGTGAGTAGTGATGATGAACATGATGAACTTGATGAACAATATGAATATAACCTTAATATTCAAACAATTAGTTGAGAAAAAGATGAATATTGTACTCGTTTACTTGGTGTGAAGATGATGAATTCCAAGAAGATGATACATAGGTCCGCTAAGATTTTATGTGTATTCTTGTTATATATATAAATATATATATATGAGAACACTATTTAAAAATACATAATTGCTTGTTCATATATTTAAACCTAGGTTTGCATGTATGAAACATTAGTTGATCCATGCTTATGTGTTTTGATATTGTTTTTTAGTCTTACCTGTATTACGTATACGTATAGATACCAGTTAGATTATTTGTTTTTGGCTTCTTCGTCTTCTTTATAGTGAATCACTTACATGTATGTAAACAAGTTTACTTACGGGCAACATCCATGTAAAAATGTTTACATAACAAAGCATATACGTAAGCATGCCTACATATATGTAGACGTGCTTAAATATATGTGAACATGTTTACGTATATAAGCACGCTTATATATACGCAAACATATATGCAACTTGTTTACATATACGTAAGCTGTATGTAATTACAAAAAGCTGCAGAAATTTTTGTTCTTTAATAATATTTTGGGTTTGTGTTTTAAATGATATATTAATTTTAAATAGATTTGATATTATTTTTAACTTGGGAGAGAGAGAAGAGAAAGAGAAAGAGAGATTTAATGGATTTTGTTGTTTTTAATATAAAAAACTCCAATCTACCCAACCATACCCTTGAATGTTGTTTTTAAAATAAAAAAACTATAATCTATCCAACATACCCTAAATCATTTAAGTAAATTAATATCATTAATATTTACAAATTTGCCATTGATGGATATCAACCATTGATTAATCTTGATCAATGGTTTAAAAATAGTTTTCTTGGTTTTCTTGTAAGTGGAGGTTTTCTTAGGAACCATAATAAAAGACCATTTCTGAAAAACAACCAAGTTATAAATAAACCATAAAAACCATTTTCGGACCATTGATCATTTTAATCAAGGGCCAAATTACAGATGGCAAGTTTGTAATTTTTTCTTAATTATGTATGTCAAGTTTAATAGAGAGGGATACAATAGACAAATATCAATTTTGTAACAAATTCTCCTAGAATCTATCTTCTCTCTCCTGTCTTAATCATCAATTATCTGTGAATCAAAAACCAAATTTCATAATTATTTCTTCTTTGAGATTATCACTTCTTTACAGAAAAGATAATCAAAAAAACATTCAAATCAGGATTACATGCATGTATACAATTTGAATCAGCTAAATAATCAGCGTTACATATACGTAATTACAGATTAAAAATCAACCAAATTGTTTTTTTCCTTCAACCCACTAAAACGTAGCAGAGATATAATTTTCAAAACACTTTAACTTACATATTTAACTTACACTAATTATGATAATAATCCATACTTTACATATGTAAATATGGGTTACGTATACTTACAATCATTTTACATCTTCTTGATATCGTTGTTGTTATTCCTTCCGCTGACCCACTTACATACATGTAAGTTTAATTACAAACCCCATGTGAAAAAACTAGCTGTTGCAGTTACCTATACATAACTTAAATCCAGTTACATATACGTACTCAAATCATCATCTTTTCTTCAAATGAACACGACAGCAGCAACATAAAATGAAACTATAACATACATGTATTAAAATCGTCTTCTTCCTAAATCATCGTCCTTCTTCAAACTAAGCTTTCAAATTATCATTTTCCTCAAATCATCGCATTTTCTCCAATAGTCATTTTGGAAACCTTGCTCCTCATTTGAAACAACTACGAAATTGATGCTTTTAAGGGTGTTCTCATCGCCGATGGTGGATGGTGGTGTGTGCGACGGACCAGTGATGTGCAGCATTGTTGTGGTGTTGATGATGGTAGTACGGTGGAGGGTGGTGCGTGCGATGACTTCAATTGGATTTGTTTGCTGTTCATCGGCTTCTACACAAATGCTTAATGGGATTAGAGATGATTAGGGTTTGGAAACATAATTAAGGAGAGAAATTTGGATTTTAAAAATTAGTAAAATAACAAGATATCAAATTACATTATTAACCTTTTAAATAAAGTTTAAGAAATTTAAAATAAAAATTATGATTGGATGAAAGTGGTTTTATGGTTTTCATTATAAAAGTGGTTTCATTTGATACCTCCCCTATATATATGTATATATATGATGTGTATTTTAGGTGTGTGTGTGTGTCAAGTGTGTTAAGGGTGTATGAGTATCATGGATATACATATATATAGAGTGTGTGTTTTAGAGATATATATATATATATATATATATATATATATATTATATATATATATAATATATAGGATAGAGACAAAGCTAACCCATGTTTATTGCGATAACCGTTAACCAAACAGTGATCCCCAGTAGGCCACGTTATTACTATAACTTAGAGTTACACTAGTAAACTAGTGATCATAATAAACGTTAATATAGCAAGACTTACTCAAATAAAGAATTAAATAATCTATTTAATAGTGTAATTTGTTTAAAAAAATAATATCATACAAAAAACTAAGACGTTTTAAAAAAGGGGGAAATTTTTAAAAAATGGAGGGAAATTGTTACATCAGTGGTGTAATGCGGTGTAAAAGTTAGTTACACTACATAATCATGGTGTGAGTGTTTGTTACATTAGTGTTAATGAGTTATCGCAAAAAGGTGGGTTAACAAGCGTTCCTTCCCTTATATATTATATATATATAATATATATATAGGGCTAGGATCATTACAGAACCATTTTTTATTTTCAGAACCAAAAGAACCATTGATTACATAAATGTAAATACGAACATTGATTTACATAAAAGTAATTTAAGCTTGTGATATTTAGGTGTTTTATATAATTTATTGTTCATGTCTGATATACACATATGTAAAACAGCTCAAATATTAACGACTTATTTATATTTATGTAAATCAATGGTTCTGTGGATGTGAAATTAAAAAGTGATTCTGAAAATCAAGAAAACCACGGAAACTAATAACATAATTCATAATTTTTTTTATTTAATGTTAAGATGTTATTTAGTATTGGTACATGTATGTTGATCATACATATGAGAATGAAGAGTCTTACGTATACGTAACACTATGTCGAATGAAAATGGTTACGTATACGTAACCTATGTGTGACGTATATGGAAAACCATGCGACGGTTTTCATTTGATGGATATCCTTATTTATATATCCCCACACATATATATAGAGGGTGATAAAAAAATTATAAATTATGTAATCGTTTTATTGTTTTCTCTAGTTTCTCAAAAATATGGTTTTCTTAGGATCCTTCCTCTCTCTTTCTCTCTCTCTCTCTCTTTATATTATATATTATAATACATAATATAGGTATGTTGGCCCTCCTTTATTGCGATAACCGTGTTAACTTCATCAAGATTATCAAAATCATTATTTTTTTTGGCGAAATAACATCATTACACATACAAATATATGTCTTTTTACGTATATCTGTAAATCATAAGCATAATAAATTATGAGCAGTGTAGGTTACTATACTAGTAATATTTACACATGTGTAAGTAACTTACACTAGTCGTAACCTTTTTACACTTATGAATTTACACATACACATAAAAGAACATATATTTGTATATGTATAGTAATGTTATTCCACAAAAAAATAATAATTTTGATTGATCTTCAAAAGTTAACACTCCTATCGTAATAAATGATGGTTAACATTCGTTCCCTTCCCTGTAATATATATAAATTGTTTCGAGCGAGTCGTGTAATAAACCCGAACCAACCCGAGATAGATCAAAAGAATTATATGTTTGTTAGACTGTTTACAAGTTCAATTTTATTATTATAGGTGTTTGACTGCTTTGATTTGCACGCGTTGCTAAAAGCCTATTGATTGCCTTATTATTCGTATACTTTAAGGTGAGTTTCATGATCCCTTTCTTTTACAACTGTTTATAATTTTAAGGGGAAAAAGTACGTTCAAACCTTTTTTCTTGCTCTGAAATCAATTTATAGTTTTGGACTATATGTTACTGTATTGTGAGTTTTATATGGTACATGCATGATTTTTTGTGTGAATCTTATTTCACAACTATTTAATTCTGGTGTTGGAGCCGACAGACATATTTGATAATACTATTGGGTTGACACCCACATCTTTGTTTGTTAGTATACTAGTTAGGACTAAAAATGGCCACAACGATCACTACGAAAAATTGATCACATCTGAGCGTTTTCGCGGCCGAATCCATTTTGAATTTGATAATGCATTGCTTGTGAAGTGTGTTCGTGTGTCCTATAGATCTGCCTGTTGTTGATTGGAAATTGGAAACTGATATTAGAAAGAAACGATTGCTAAATTTACCCTCGGGTGAAATTTTTGACAAATTCTGTGTGTACATCGCAGGCTTAGTCGTGAGGTTCATGTCTACATGTGATATTACTTGCTTATAACTGTTTACACATATGTCCTACAACTACATCACATCAACTTTTTATTTATATTTAAACTTGTGAACTCACTAACTATGTGTTGACCCTTCGAGCATTACTTTTCACGTAAGAACAATCCTAGAGGATAGCCAAAAGCTTGTGCTTTAGAGATGACCTTTAAAGATTATGAGATAGACTGACATCTTTGGTTTAAACAATATTTGCCTTGTTTTCATGCATTGATTGTTCATGGTGTGTTGTTTCCCTTTACTTGTTTCGGGTTGTGAGATTCAACTTGTTAAACTCTATTTGACTATACTTGTCGTGAAATTGACTAAACATGACATATCTCTATTTGTGTAGGGTGACGTCATGACACGTTACTTATCTCATTTAATGCATCTCTATTAACTAACAGTTATTTACAAGCAACAATCCTGTTTGTTACATTCTCGTGTTTCTGCTATAAGCAGGCTGTGACAATTTTCAACTTTAACCAACTATCAACTATTAGACTAGATTACATGTATGGCTAAAATTGGTGTACACTAATTCTATGATTACCATTATGCCATATTTTTTTTCTACATTACATATTTAAATCAGATCATTAATTATTGTCATGCTAGAGAAAGGCGAATAGGAAATTATACTTGGATAACACAATTCGAAAGCTGTGTCCGCCACATCAAGCGTTCAACTTTTCATCTAGAATTCAAGCTTTTCACATGACGAATAATTTAGTAAGAATTCATAAATATATATAATATAAAATTATTATTTACTATAATATGTCTAAAAAATTAATATACCTTTCAATTTATATATTATATCTGTAGATGGTGTTTCCAATGATCAAACGAAGTTTATATCATCCAATAATTTAAATTATGTATTAATGACCAAAAGAGAATGTTAATAACGGTAAATCACTTGCATATCATATACAAGCTTATAGTTTACCTCTTCAACTGTAATTAATCGAAGTCCTTTTTCTAACCATACAGAATGGTACACACACTTTATTCTTCCCCATAAAATCTATATTCATATTATTAAATTAATTTTTCTTTGCAACATCATTCTAACAGATATGAAAATTTTTCTAGTTATGTACGATAAACAACACCGTAACGAGTAAAAGACTATATCTACATTCTCCGATACCATGACATCAAACAATAAATCAACATTCACTCAGAATTCTATCGTGACCATGTTATCATCCAAAAAACATAAGTTAAAAAAGGAAGACTCCATATATATCTCCGCTACCTATGGATGACTTGACATCACACGATGAATTTGACGACTTATTCAAGGCAACTCCGAATGTAATTTTCTTAAAACTACCTTATACGGTGTTTGATTTGTAAAAATTTAATTTATTATATTCTACTACATATATCAATGTTTGTACGTTGATGCTTTTACGAGGTTACTTTGATCGTGGTGACCTAATGTTAAATGTCAAATATGCGATGCTAAACAATGGAAATATGAAGGTTTAAAGGGAACAAAAAGATGTATAAAACTTGATCTTCGCTATGTAGTATAATGGCAAAGTTGAACTTCCTAATTTTAAAGAAGCTCCCCCAGATTATCTAATCTTTTTGTTCTATGGATTCTAGAAGATTTTTTTTTTTTAAATATGAGGCATTATAATATAATGTTCATATTTACATCAATAGGTGGAAAAATTGACTCATCAATTAACAAAGGTAAAGCTCTATATGTGTTCAAACTTAACGGATAAAACAATCACACCATGGGAAGTCTTCTACTAGAAAATGAATCAAAACCAAAGTTCTCTCAGTTATACAAGAAAAATAAAGTATCAAATAGATATAGCTTCTTTTTGTATTTCATACATTTATTATTAATAACTTCTTTACTACCTTACCATATTTCATATAACTATACTAACTTTTAACACTCTTTTTTATTAACCAATCCAAAAATATATTTACAGCTTCTAGACATCTTGAACTTGAAATTATACAAGATACGAACTTCAAGTAGATACATGTAATGAATTGGTAAAATGTTAATGGATGATAAGAGATTGTTTTCATGATGAGGACACCAAGCGATGGGTAGAGAGTTGATATACCTCATAGAAATAATTACTTATGATGAGGACACCAAGCGATAAAACACTCATGTGAGAGAAATCTTTGCATATAGACGTTAAGAAAGGGAAAATAAATTCTCATTAATTCTGAACTCAAGAGGACTCTTTAAGCAATTTCCGGTAAATGCTTATACCATGATCGAAAGCGACACATTGTGCTTTATACATAATCAACAAAAGTACTTAGATGTGAGTCTTATGAAATCTCCTCACTAAACAAGGTTGAGAAAATTCTGATAATTCTAAAATCGTATGACATGTCATGTTACTCTTCTTATAGTAGTGGTGCACGCTACATGATGTAAAAACTATTTAGATGCAATGTCCTTTATAAATGGTTTGGATATCCCACTTCTTCATATAGTAACGTGTAATCCAAAGTGGCTGGAAGTTAAAAGATTCTTAAAGACATCATATTGAATCATAAAGATCAACCAATATCTTGTGTACAATGTTTAAAATAATCAAGCTTAAGGACTTAAAACAAAATTCATTATTTGGAAAGGTCCAGGTATTTTTGTTCAATTGTATAATTTTAAATTTTTTATAATTATAATCCATGTATAACTAACATGTTTGTATATAGTTTTTTTATATGTATTTTATATCAAGATCATTAATATTCATAAATTTTTTTTCGAATATTTATGTTTGTTTACACAATAGAGTTTTAAAAGTGCAACTACCTTATAGTCATATATGCTTATTTGCACGCCGATCACAAAGCTCCTATCGTTATTGATCCAATTATTTCTATGAAAATCGTAGATAAAATGAAGACCCTGAATTATATACACTTTGTCAGTGAGTTTATGATACATGGTCTTTGTGACAATAATAATATGAATTGCCCTTGGTTGATAAAAAGAGTTGAAAAAAAAATTTTCAGAGCACATTAAGTTGATTAAGATGATTTCCGGTATATAGAAGACGAAATTATTGATTATTTGCTGAAAAGTTAGGGGTTAAGTTAGACAACAAAAAAGTAATATTATATAACAAAGTGATCTTAAAAAAATTCAATCACATATAAATATTTAGTGGTGCAATCAAGTTGGATCCATAAAATATTTGTTAAATACATTATTGAAGGACCTTTGAAGTTGAAGAAAGTAACAAGGAAGATGATGGCGATGATAATGTAGTAGATGAAAAAAATATTATTGCTGCTATTATTTTTCTACATGTAAGCATCATGGTAGATATTCGGATACGATGTTCATTATAGGACTCCTTTGGTCACGAGGCTTCCTTTTCATCTTCCGAGACAATAGCAAGTCGTATATTGTGTAGACGATGATATTGACAATGTCCTCAACAAACCTTCTATGGTTTCTATAATTTTCTTATCTTGGATGAAGTGTAATGAAGCTTATCCAGAAGCACGAATCTTAGTTATGTTGAATTCCTACGAATTTGTTTGAAAACAGAGAAAGCATTCTTGGGTACCAAGTAAAGAGAGTTTTCGATTGGTAGGATTTATTTTGTTTCTCCATATCTTGGTGAGCATATTTTATAAGAATTCTTATAAATAAAGTCATAAGTCCAAGATCATTTGACGAAATTCTTACAATTAATGGATATATATATATATATATATATATATATCCTACTTTTAGAGATGCATGTACGCACTTGGTCTTCTAGAAACGACAAGGAGTATGTAGAAGCCATTAAAGAGGCCAGTCACTTGGCTTATGTTTATTATCTTCTAGTTTTTTTTGCGACAATGCTAATGGCGAATAGTTTATCTTGGCCATATTTTCTACTAAGAATACATAGGAGTAGGGGTGTTAAAGAAACCGATATCCGAATTATCAGAAATCCGATCTGTATCCGAATTCGAATCAACCGATTCGAATCCTTATTCGGATAATCGGATCGGATTTCATTCAAATCCAAATTCGTTATTCAGATTTCGGATATCATACATTTTTTATTTGGGTTATTCGGATTATTTGGATATCCGATTAATCCGAATAAGAATTCAACTATGTTTCTAGCCCCATACTCATTACCCAACTACATCAATATTCAAGAATCTTGACATTTTCTAGTCATCTAATCCTAAACAATTATACAATTATAAATTATTGTTCTAAATTAAAGATTCTAACATGTTGGTTCTATACAATACGTATTATGTTTTAATTTTTGCTCAAGTCAATTGGTATTTTTTTGGTTTTATATCTTTTATTGTGATTTAAACTTATAAAATGTTAATAAAATAAAAATATTACAAAAAATAGGACAAAAAAATAAAAAAAAATATTATTTGGTTTATTCGGATAAATTTGGATTATTCGGATATATTGAATCCGATCCGAAATGAATTTGGATAGATTCAGATCGGATGGAATATCCTTATTCGAATCGGATCGGATTTCGGATAGGGTCAAGAAATTTTCAAATCTGAATAATTCGTTATCCGATCCATGAACACCCCCTACATGAGAGTACTTGTTAGACGACATTTTTTATAAACAACATCTACTAATTTCTCTAGGTATCAAATTTTTATCATTATTACTAAAATTAATTTGAACACATTAATTAATATTTATCTTTTAAAATTTTTAAATTTCATTAATATCATTATTATTTATATTCTTTTTAATTTGGATGTATTTATTATTATATAACAATAAAAGATTATGTCTATAGTACTAACTTTAGTTGATCCATATGGATGTCCTAAGTGGTCCACGTGGCAAGGACATTATTTTATTTTTTTAGTTTCTCCACAAATTATATTGTTATGTATGTTATTTCCTATAAATAAAATAGAATTGCAAGTTGCCCCGATGGTCTCCGAGCTCTACAATTACCCGTGTGTTGAAATTTCGACTCCTAGCAATGGCTAAATCATTTTGGTTTTAATGTTTTGTTTTCTCCTATAATAATATTTCTTATATTGTTAACTAAAATATAAGTCAATATATTGATTAGGTTTCTTTTTTTATCTTTTATCTTTTATCTTTTATTATTGAACAAAAACATCATAAAGGTTGAATTTTAGTATTTTAATTGGTATTAATTTTTACTTTTTTTTGTTATATTTGATCTTTTAATACTATAATGCAAATTTTTTTAAAATTTGAATGTATTGTTATTACATGTCTATTTCCATTCGTGTTTTCGAAACGTTATTTAGCTAATATGTTACTGAGCTCCGTAAGACTAAAAATAACACATCCCGTCGCGAAGCACGGGCATACCTCCTAGTTTAAGACATATTCAAAATATTTTCATTTCTAAAGGTCAAATAGAATTTTATCTCTTTTGAAATTGTAAAAATTTTAGTTCGTAATAGTTCCATCCTACCAGACTTTCCAATGATTCCTTACCCGAATCATGACTCACTCTGTTCTTCAAACATCATTTTATTACCGAGTAGCTATCTTATGACAGAGCAACCCTGAAAACGACTTTGATGGTTTTTTTATCTTCGTAAACAAAGAACAGAGAGATTTTTTGATGATACGATGAAAGTGGTTAAAAATAAAAAAAGAGGCGTCTTTTCTGTTCACGGTTATGTGGAACAGGAAAAACCTTTTTGTGGAGGTGATTATCTACGACAATAAGGTCGAAAGATGAGATTGTTTTAAACGTTGCTTCGAGTGGACTTGCATCATATTATTAACCGATGGTAGAACGAAACACTCTAGATTTCTAATTCCTTTAAATCTCATAGATGATTCTCTATGACATATAAAGCCTCACAGTGACGTTGCATGTTTATTAAATAAACCGACATTGACTATTTGGGATGAAGCACCTATTATTCACAAGCATGTGTTTGAAGAATTCGATAGACATCTTAAAGATATATTGACATCTGATAATTATACCAACTTAGATTTACCATTTGGAGGGGAAAAATCGTTTTTAAAGAATATTTTAGACAAATTCTTCATGTTATTCCTAATGAACTAGACATGATATTGTCAATGGCTCTAATGAAACTAGACATGACATTGTCAATGACTCCTTAAGTTTCACATATATTTGGGCAAATGTGAGGTTCTTTGACTAACAAAAAAATATGAGGTTAGCCGGTGAAAGTGAACAATCCGATATGAAACAAACTAAAAAATTTGCAAACGGGCTTTGGATGGAGAAGGAAACAAAGACGGATCGAATGATGGAGAGACAATAACTGCTATACCAGATGATCTTTTCATTACCGATTTGCATGATCCTATAGACAACTTATTGACTTTGTCTACCCTTTTATTCCTTAAAATGTCATAATCCAAATTTTTCAATAAAGAGATATACTTGCATCGAAAATAAAGTTGGTAAAGAAGTAAATGATCATTTGTTATCCATGTTTCTCAAAGATGAAAAAGAACATCTTAGTTCTGATAGTCCATGTCAGTTAGAAAATTTATATTCATGTGATGTTCTGAATGAGCTTAAACTATCTGTCTACCAATCATAAGTTAGTATTAAAAGTTAATGTTCTAGAGATGTTAAAAACATTAAATAAAAAGGTGGTTTGCAATGAAACAAGACTGCTAGTAATAGCTTTTGAGTAATTGTATTGTAACGCTGAAATCATATCTACTATTAATATTGGAAATCACACTTTATTTCATTGTTGACTTTGACGCATTCAAACAAGGATTCCTTTTGAATTTCAAAAAAGACAGTTCTCACTTACGATGTATTTTGCAATGATAATAAACAAGAATTAAGTACAATCGATATCCAAAGTTGGCTTGTTTATAAGCAACTAGTTTCACAAATGATCAGCTTTATGTTTCTTTATCTATAGTTAAAAGTAGACAAATTAAAATTTTATTATTAGACAAGGATGGTAATATTACCAACAAACATCAAATGTTATACCAGAAGTTTTCGAATGCTTATAAATTGAAGTATTGTTTTTTATGTTATAATTCATTTCATTTCACGTTATTATATAGCCTTATAAGTATGATAGAGAAAACCTATTAATATTAGATATAGATCATGTTAAAAATCAACCAAAAATCAGCATGCAAAGTATTAACAACAATATTATAACTTACAAAATTTTTTAATCAAGAGTGTTTTTTACTGGACTTGATATCTAGACACACCCACAATTATAAACTACAACCCTAGTTTGTATACAGGTCGCATGGCTTTATACGCGTCATATAAAGGGTCGTATAATACTATATGAGACATATAACACACTGACAACTCTCTTAAATTTCATTGTATTTGTTGTCGAATCTATCTATTAATAAAAGAAAGTTTTTGTATGCTACTTGTCACATTTTAGACCTCCTAAATTTTATTGTCCCGCTTCTCTCTTCTAATAAATAATCACATTAAATACAAATGATATTATTTTTTTTTTTCACATTGAAATATTTTTTAATAAAAAAAAATAGATCTTTCTACAAATGTAATTGTAAAGAAAATTTTTTTATAAAATAAGAATTTTTTCAAAAAAGAATCAAACTTTTAAAGAACGCAATATATTTAAAACCTGTGGCTTTTATAAATAAAATTATTATGAAACGAAAATAATTAAATTTCAAAGTTATAATAAAGAAATTATTAAAAATGACACTTTTTAAAAACGGTTTGTTTGAAATAATTTGTTTAAAAACCAACTTTTTTTGAAAAAAAAAAAAAAAAAACAAAAGTTTAAAAAATAATATCGTCCATTTATCACTTGTATGTAATGTTAATCATTTATATCAAAATATCGTTTATAATTTTTAATTTTTATTTAATACTATTTAATATTTCATTTATTTAACTCGTATTATACACAGGGTACTAAACTTTTTATTATATACATACATCATATCTATAGATTCAATAAAACAATTTTTTAAAGCCACATGTTATTCTTTTAACCTACCCTTTTGTCACTTGTCATTTTTTCAGACATTATCATCTCATTTTTCCCTCCAAAAGGATATTATAGTAATTTAAACATTAAAAATAATTTCTCTATCTTATTAAAGATCAATTTTATTAATTGAAATATTTCTCTTTCTTATTTAATTTTTTAAATCAATATATCTTTTTAAGTTAGATTTTATTAAAAATAAAAAATCACATTTTTTAATTAAAATAATATTAATAATAAAATATTTTTATATAATATGAAATTTTCAAAAACACTAACCGTTTTTGAAACAAAATTTTAAATCTGGCCTTTTTTTAAAAAAAAAAAAAAGTGTGAGCTTTTCTAAAATAATCTTATTAAAACAACCAGAATAATTACAAACTAGAGTTTTAATAAACAAGATTTTATAAAAATAAATATTTTATTAAAGAATCTTAATACGAATGTTTAAAAATGAAATTATTTAGATAAGAGAGTTAAAAAAAAATAAGAATTTGTTTTATTTTCTTGAACTATTACGTATATTAAATTTATATCTTATATTAAAATATGGTACTGTAAATTTTTGTGTTTATACTACTATAATTGTTTAATAAATGTTTCTAGCCTATCTATCTATATATCGTTCTGTCTGTTTTTGTCTATCATCTATCTATAATAAGGAAAAAATAAGATAATACGTGACGCAATCGTAAGTCTCATCATACTAACTTTCTTATTTCTCTTTATTATTAAAACTAATATGAATACTAATAATATAATCATATCATTTTTAAATTAAAAAATATTTATTTAATAAACTGAATATCTATTTATTTTAAATTAAAACACACTTTTAAAAACAAAAAGCAACAAACTTTTTAAAATAAATATTTACTTAAAACAAAATATTTACAAACCATAAAGTTTTTATAAAGCAAAAGTTTAAGAAAATATATTATTGTTATTTACTTATAATAGCATTTTATAAGTAATTATAATCATATTTTATCTTTAAGCATAGTTTTATAATTTAAAATTTTTACTAATTATTTAATAATTTATATATTCACCCGTGTATTACACGGGATAGTAACCTAGCAGACGTATATAGTAGCAGCAAAGCTATATAGCCCTTCCACCCAATCGTTAAAACCCTAACTCAAATCAAAATCAAAATCAAATCCAAATCCAAATCCTTGTTCGAGTAATTTTCTCTCCGTTGTACGCAGACTTCGTAGCCTCGCCCTAACCTCTTATCGCCGTCGCTGCAGCGCCACCATCACCGAAGAGAATTCTCTAAGGTGAGATTTACTTCTTTCACCAAGATCTACTTTGTATAACGTTGTATGTCTCAATCTCATACATAAGAAATCAGGCATCAGATATGGACCAAAAAGAAGATAGAACCCTAATCTTGTAATCTGCCATTGTTTATGCAATACAATATCCCAAAGTAATATCTATGAATAAATGGGTTATGGGGTGATTATTCTGCCTTCACAAACTATATGGGATGATTTGCATCTTTGGACATTTGTTGATTGGGTTTTGTTTCTGATTGAGGTCTGCAGTGGTTTGTAAGCTGTTGATTGCAAATCTTGATTTATGATAACTTTATTACTGAAATCTTGTGTTTTACCATAGGGCTTGTAGCCTAGAGATGCTAAGGTGTGTGGAAAATGATCTCTTCGCAAGTGGTGTTTGAGAGTTCACGTCCCACAAAAGTGTGGTTTAGAAGTAGTATTAGTGGTTGTGGTTAATCTTCTTAAGAAAAGCAATATTGTGGTTAAAATGTTAAATTAAGTCACTATGCCTTTTTTGATCTTTGTTAAGCAGGCTTGAGTCATCTCAGACTCATCAACCGTAGACCACAGTCTTGTACACGAGCAAAGAAAGCCAAAGATGGAAGATTGGGGTAATCTCTCTCTCTCTCTCTCTCTCTCTCTCTCTCTATTTCTCTCTCATATCCCCTGTGTGTGTTTGTTTGTTGTCTGTGACTGTGTTCTTGCTTCCTTTGTATGGGATATCATTAATGATAGATTAATCATTGCATAGTTGATCTTAAATGCCTTTTTAAACTCTACATCATTTATAATAAGCTCATTGTTAGAAAAACAAATGGCACAAAGGCTAACTTTCAAGGTAGTCGCACAGATTTTATTAAGAAAACAAGTGAGAATTGGTACATCAATCTCATTGTTCTAGCCTCTATTTATAGAAAGAAAACATCAACTTAAAAAGGAAAGATTGTAATTGATAGACAGGAATCAATTACAGCTTATTTTCAGCAATAATATTCCTCAATCAAAGATTGCCTTGATTTCCTTGATTGCCAAAATCTCGGAATTAACCAACACTCATTGTGTCGTTTCACAAATCTGACTTTACGATCGTTGCTTGAATCCATCAAGAGATGAGTAAACAAACTAGTTTTTTAATCTTGTTTTTGACCTTGCTTATTGGCTGAATTTTATTCACCAAAAATCTGGTAGCCTAGGAATTCCTAATGTTGTAGCTTCTTGCATAAGATACTACATTGTATTCTTATAATCAAGTAAGAAACAATGTAGTATCTTATGCAATAAGCTACAGCAAGTTTTGTTTTGTGATGGTGCATGCAATATACAACCTTTTTTCTTTATGCATATTAACAGCTAAATAAGTTTTATTTTATGTATTGTCACACATGTTTTAACTACTAAATTGAATTTGTCAGAGGATGAGCCAGCCCCGCTTGTAAACAAAAAGGAGCCTAAAAGCATGTGGGATGATGAAGATGTGGATGAAGATGATGTAAAAGATTCATGGGAAGACGAAGATGAACCTGCGCCGGTACACTCTTTTTGCTTTTTTAGTTGGTCAAAGCATAACAACATGATCTAAAAATTATGAAGAATATGATTTTGCTGTATTTAGTTGTCTGTCTCTGTAGATTGCAGCATCCTTAAAGTGAATAATATTATCCTTTTCTTTAAGTTGCATTGTTAATGTATATTTGATTTTATGTGTATCAGCCACCAGTGGTAGAACCTCCCCCTGTCGTGAAGGACCCAAAGAAGTCAACAGTCAAGCCAGCCCAAGAAAAAGGGAAGGCTGTTGTTGAAGTAGAAAAAGAGGCTCCATTAGACCCTGTAGCAGAGAAGCTCAGACAACAAAGGTAGGAACCATTAATGGTATAAACCATCTATCTTTAAAGAAATATATCGATGAAATCATATCAAGTCGGTTAACTTTTGTGCATGATATCCCCTGGAGTTACCTTTTTGATAGATTCATTTGTACAATCAAGCTAGTAATTTTAGATTGATTTATTGGTTGCTTCTCACATGAACCACTTTCATGTTCCAAGCTATAGTTGCAGTGACTTATGCTGTAGTTTTATTGCACTTAATGGCACCTATTGTTATTTCTATACATTCCTATATCTGTGTACAGTAACTTTACAAATTAAGTTGGTTGGGTGTGGCAGCTTTGGTTACCAACAAACACTTTTTTCTTTTTCTTTTTCTCAAGTTTACTATTTACTAGTAGTAAGTTCTAAATTTGAATAAAATTCTGTTTTACTACCGTGATATTCTATACTTTGGGATGATATAGGAGGTTTTATGCATTTTTTAAAGTCACGTTAGGCCATGCTTAAAAAGTTTCTATTTAACACATCTTTTAATTTTGACTGATTAAAAGTGAAGTATAACCAAATCAACCCATTTATGTATAATGGGTTGAACCTGCCATCACTATTGTTTATTTAATAAAAAAAATTTGAAATTTGGTTGACGAGGAACCTCTTGTAAATACGAAGTTAGCTAATAAATCTGTGGCCTCCATCTGTAACACTGATTAACATATAATCAACTAATTGATTACAGGCTCGTGGAAGAAGCTGATTATAAGAACACAGCAGAACTTTTTGCCAGTAAGAAGGGTGATGACAAGACAATTGATACGTTTATCCCAAAATCAGAAAATGACTTTATGGAATATGCTGAACTCATTTCTAATAAACTCCGACATATGAGTGAATATTGAGTTTTTATTATTATTATGGTTTGTTTATTGATGGTTGATAAATTACACAAATAATAAGCTTATTGTTTGCTTTGTATATGCAGAAAAGCTTTCATTATATTGGACTGTTAAAGCATGTAATGAGATTATCAATGACTACTTTAAAAGCTGCTGATGCAAAAGAAGTTGCTTCTTCCGTAAGTGCCATTGCGAATGAGAAGTAAAAGCAGAGAAAGAAGCTGCTGGTAAAAAGAAAAAGGTGTGTCTCGTTTAGATTATTATTATATAATAAACTAATAATAGGGGATTAGAGGTGGCAATTTCAACACCGCTCGAAACACACGACACCATGTAATCAAGTCTGTGTTTTGTCAATTTTTAACTCATTTAAGAAAGATGTTTCTGGGTTGACCTGTTCAAGCCGATCTGTTAACCCATTTAAAAGTAAAATGAAAAAATATATTTCATAGGGTAAACCTGAGACCCCAAGAACTATTGAACCCATTCATTACAATTGCTGACAACCTGCCAACTTGTTTTTGGGATGTTTAACCCGTTTCAACTTAGGTGCCAAGTTACAACCCATTTACAAACCATCAACCCTTTTAACAATCTGTTAACGCTTGTGTTCAAGCTACACGATTTTTAAGTGTATCTGGGTTAATTTTGATGTCTTCTGCACAAATAAATGTATGGGTTTGATATGAACCTTAGAGTGTATAGACGTCTTTGCGAAAACCAAGGGCCTTTATGTAATTTGCAAAAAAAAAATTATGTTATGGTGCTATGCAAAACTTACGTGCAAAAAGCACCAATACAACAGAGTTGCCACCCCTACTCGAAACTTAAGGCGTTGATGCGTATTTCTGACATCATAAATTTGATTTTTGAGAAAGATGATAAGTTTGAAATGGACCTCAGATCATCTAGACATGTTCCTTTTAAGTTTTTATGTTGCGTTGTGTATAGGTGGTAAGAAGAAACAACTGCTGATGGATAAGCCTGATGATGAAGCTGTAGTACATGCTGGCTATGATGGTTATGATGATTATGATTTCATGTGATCGATGCTGCTGCTCCTGTTTTGGTTTTGCTTCCTAAGTCGGGATCATGTAATTACAGTTTGATATGAGCCAGGGACAACTTTTTCTCTGCTTTTGTGTCATGCTGGACGATGAGTGTTGATTACATACAATATTTATGGTTGTTCATTTACAATATAAAAGCTTTGAAATTGCATTTATACCTTCACCATGTGGAATTAACACCTATGAGAAGGAGGTGAAGGCTTGATATAAAACAGACAGATTGTATTCTTACTTTCATTAGTCTTCTTTTTGTTTGTGGTTTGAGTTTATGGTGACATTTCTTTCTTTCATTTGTGTACTTTTTTATGTGAATGGCAGGGGTTTCTATTAGAAATAACAAACTAGCAAAAAGCTGAGCTGTACAAGCATCCAATAGAAAACAACTCAGACTTTGAATTAACACACGTCCCTAGGTTAAATCTGAACAAGCGAATATATTAACCTTTACAGCATTTAAGAATAATGGTGATGCTAAGGCCATTACTAGCAGTCAACATTTTTCTTAGAGATTTAACAGAGAAATTACCATATTCACAAAATCAGTTATGTACTTGATGGCATCTTTTTCACAAAATCAATTGTTTTTGTAGAAAATTGTATAAATGGTCTTTGTGGTTTGATTAGATTGTATGATTGGTTTTCAAACTTTAAAAATTACAAACTTAGTTTAAACTTTTGTGTAGTTACCGTAAGTCTGGTACCCAAATTTTACAAAAGTGTAAAATTAGTCTAAACTTTTGGTCACTAAAATTAAATTTAAAAGTTAGTTTAAATTGTATAAAATACATTAAAAATGAATGAATTTAGTAACATGGACCAAAAATACAATGACTACATAAAAGTTTGGACAATCTTTGCAAATTTTAAAGTTTGATAATCAAACATGTAAATTGGTTAAACCACGAAAACTATTTATGCAAATTTCTCTTGTTTTTGGGAAGTTCTATTATCCTTCATCAAAGTTGTCTTCATTTACAAAGTTGCCATTTGTCACTACTTCATATAAGAGTTGATCATTCGAGTTATTAGTTTCTCATCATTTTCTTTAGTACTCTAATTGTTTGAATTAAGAGTTTAGTAGGTATGATCTTTAGTTCATTTAAATAGATCCATTACCATGCTTCAATTTTCATCCATTACAAATTCTGTTGATCTCTCACTGCCTTCATCATGAGAACATGACTACACTCTTCACAATATGTTTCTTTGACAGCATAACTCTCCATCGTATAACATCGTTAGTCCCCTTAAACATAATATTTGGGGTTTCCTACTCTTATAAAGCATCGGGTGAATAGTGCTTTCTGGTCATGGCGTTGGCTGTGGGACTAACCCATTTGGTAGAGGCTTTTGCCTCTTAATTGGAAGGTCCTAAGTTTAGATCCGGACATTACATAGAATAGATTGGAGTAATTTAGTAGTAGCGGTAGGGATGTTTTGCTTTTTTTTTATAAAGCTAATGCTCACTTGATCACCAAACTGATTGGGGGCCGTGGGTTTGAAATTGTAATGGTTCCAATAAGTTCTCTGTTAGAGACGTTAGGCATGTCATCGACGATTTCTTACTTCTAGTGTCGATGAGAGCTACAATTTGGTTTAAAATATTCCTAGAAAAGTTTGTATTTGTGCTTGGAGAGTGCTCTTGAATAAAATGTCAACACATTAATTGTGATAGTAAAGGGGTCGATATTCCAAGTTTGTTGTGTCCTCTTTGCCACACAGATCCAGCGTCGACGACTAATCTTTTTAGGGCATGTTCTGCTGTTGATCGCATTTGGTGCTACGTTGGTGGATGGCTAGGAGTATCGATGCTATCTATTCATTTTCGGTCATGCTTATGGCTTGATGACTATTCTCTCTCTAACAATAAGAAAGACTTCAGTAGGAATAATGGTTTTCATGACTTGATGGGCTATTTGGAGATTAAGGAACTAAACGGTTATCTCAAATCAACATCATAATATGTATATGTATATTCTTTTGATGATGTTGTTCACTTTTCGTACCATTGGTATAGTACTAGAAATTGGAGATGTAATCTCAAATAAATAGAGTGGTTATCACACCCGCTGCTGTACATGTAATCTTTTTTTTTCTTCGGTTAGTTACTTGCTAATCATGTTTATTTATGTACGTTTCCATTCCAATAAATAAAATTTAGAGTAAATTACACGGATAGTCCCTGGGGTATGCACGTATTGCAAATTTAGTCCCTATTTCCAATAAATTACAGATAAGGGCCTGAACTATGTAAAAAGTGCACGCTGATGGTCCCTGACACTAACAAAAGTTAAGTTTCTCTGTTAGTTTTTTTAAAAGACTAAAATGCCCCTTCTTTTTTTATCATATTCTCCACATTCAACACCCACCACCGCCGCCTCCACCCTTAACCCACCGCCGCCGCTGCGACTACCCTCAACCCATTACCACCATCGCCTCCTACACTCTCAACCAACCACCAACGTTGCTGCAGCACCCTTAACCCACCATCACCGTCGCTGCTCTACCCTCAACCCACCACTGTCGCTACCTTTACCCTCAACCCACAACCAACGTCGCCGCCTGCACCCTCAACCCACCACCAACGTCGTTGCCTGCATCCTCAACCCACCTCGACAACCACCTCTACCTTGAACCCATCACCAACATCTAAGACCATCTAACAAACATTCTAATGACATGCTCAATAAGATAGGTGCGAGTGTCACATAACGCCATGTGTGATACCATCGTGAGACCAAACATAATGGGGGCATTAACGAGGTATTGTAGCACCTTAAAACACCCTTACGCCGCCCCCGTGAGTATTATAGGGGTGTTATAGGTGGGGGGCATTTCCATCATAAGACCATAACTTCTCATAAATCTCATAATTGGATAATGATTGAAGGGCGTTAACCATTACACATGTTTTTGGCAAAACAAAGTAACACTAAGTTGGTGCTGACGTGGCGTAAAATACCCCTTAAGAAGCATTAACCATTACATATGGTCTGAATGGTGGGCATAAATGCCACATAGGCAGTTTACGAGTGTAGAACACGTCCCCTAGGGTGTGACCCTCCCAAGCATGTGACCACATCCCACCACCTTCAAACCATTTATTTTTTTTTTTCCAATCAAACCTCTCCATAATTAATAAAAACATTAAAAATTTTCTTTTTTTTAAAAAAAAGTCCACCCACTCATCCACACTCATTAATCGATTACAGATGTTTATTGAGTGTGACAGTAACCACACTCACTGCTCACGTGGCTGCGCTTTTTGTCACACTCACTAAGCTGTGACACATAACCTAACTATGTACTATAAAAGAACGAGTTATTGTGCCATTTCATGATGTCTCCCACCCATGTCCTGCTTAGGCACTCTGCCATTACAAATGAGCCAGGAGTTGTTGGATAACCACTATATATTCAAAAAATGATGAAGGAGAAATGAAGTCTGTTGTGTCTACAAGAAGACCTTACAGCCTAAAGTCAAAGTGAATAAAGTTGCTAAGGGTCTTATTATTGATATTGAGAAATATGGGGGAAATTGTTAGAGTCTAACTCATACATAGATTTGATGATGAAAACTACAACACAAACATTTAGCAAACAATTAACTGTATGTTGGTCAGTATATAAACTTTGACATGTTTGACTCGCTTGATCACCATGTCCCCTAATAAGTTATACACATCGATAATGGCCCTTAAGTTGCATGATTAAGAGGGATCCTCAAACCTCTAGGAGAGGCAAGACTTGTTAAATTATAATGATTTTAAGCCAAATAGTTGAAGATGCATTGCTATTATAAGGACAGAAAAGTTAAAGGAGCGACAAAATGCTTAGTTATATATAAAAATAATAATAAAATCTATAGACAAGTTTTGTCAAACGTATCTTTTGGGGCATTTATATATTTCCCTTTTGTAAACACATTAATTACATATTTATGCAAACTAAAAAAATAAATTACATATTTTCAGTTTTTAAAACATATATATTAACATATTTATCATATTATGTTAGTTATTGAATGATTATTGTATCTATTTTTTACTAAGTTATTTTTTACACACATCTAATTTTAAAATATTAAACACATACTACCTCAAGTTTAAGTCTTATATATATATATATATATATTATATATATATATATATATATATATATATATATATATAATATATATAGGTAAGGAACGATTGTTAACCCACTTTATTGCAATAACACGTTAACACTGATGTAACAAGCAATTGCACCATGATTATATAGTATAACTAACTTTACACCGAGTTACACCACTGATGTAACAATTTTCCCTCCATTTTTTAAAAAGTTTCACTCTTTTTTTAAAACCGTCTTAACTTTTTTGTATGATGTTATTTTTTTTATACAAATTACACCATTAAATAAATTATTTTAATATCTTTAATTCAAGTATAGTCTTGCTATATTTTTTTTAAAAAAATTTTAACGTTAATTATGAACCACTAGTATACCACTGTAACTCTAACTTACAGTGATGACGTGACCTGCTGTGGACCACTAGTTTGGTTAATGGGTTATCGCAATAAACATGGGTTGACATTCGTTCTCTATCCTATATATAAACATGGGATCCTAAGAAAACCACAAAGTTATGAGAAAACTAAAGAAAACCAATGAAAACGGTTAAATAATGTATATATTTTTTTATCACTACCTTCTATATATGTGTGTGAATATATATAAATAAAGTTATGAATCAAATGAAAATCGTAGCATGGTTTTTCATATACGTCGCATATAGGTTACGTATACGTAACCATTTTTCATTTGACATAGTGTTACGTATACGTAAAACTCTTCATTCTTGTATGTATGCTCAATATATATGTATCACATACTTAAATAACATTTTAACAATTAAAATAACAAAAAAATTATGAATTATGTTATTGGTTTCTGTGGGTTTCTTTGGTTTTCACATAACTATTGGTTTTCTTAAGAACTTTTCCACACACACACACACACACACACACACCACACACATATATATATATATATATATTATATATATATATATATAATATATATATATAGGGGAGAGTTAATAAGAAAACCTCCACTTATAAGAAAACTAAATAAACCACTTTTTATCCGTTGATCTAGATTGATCAATGGTTGTTATCCATCAATGCTAATTTTGTAAACATTTAATAGATAATGAATATAATTGAATGCTCCAGTGGCATATTCCACTTTTTATCCGTTGATCTAGATTGATCAATGGTTGTTATCCATCAATGCTAATTTTGTAAACATTTAATAGATAATGAATATAATTGAATGCTCCAGTGGCATATTTGCTATACTACAATTTTTTTAGTTTGAAAAAAATCAAAATCACATAAATACTTTTCTATCTCACACACACACTCTCTCTTCCCTCTCCCCCCCCCCCTCCTTCGTTCCTTCCTGCAACTAAAATTGAAGAGGAACAGATGAAGAGTTAACTAGGTTTTTTTATATATTTTTAATAATTGCTCATATGGTTACGTATATGTAAACATATTTACTATATCCTTACGTATATGTAAACATCTTCACATACATGCTTACATATATGTATGCATGTTCACTTTCATGTTTACGTATATGTAAACAGAGTTACATATATGCTTACGTATATGTGAACATGTTTGCACATATGTAAGCGATAATCCATAGTTTTGACTTTTACAAATTAAATTTAAACACTAAACTCCACACTAAGATCAAGCTTAGTTTTTGACTTTCCTGAATAAAATCAATAAACAATTGGCACTTGAAAGTCATGTGGCTTTGAACAATAATAATGAAAGAATCGCTTATAACAGAAACCTTTATATAAATAAAATGTGAGTGAATAAAGCTAGTGGAAGAACCTTGAATAACTGGTGAATAAGTCGTTTAAAAGATGAATGAATCATTAGAAAAATCGCTTTGATCCTTGAAGAACTAATGATTGTATTTTCTTGTTGAAAATCGATGAATTGAAAGATTCAAAATTAACAAAACCAGTTATAAATCAAGTGGAAAATAAACACTTTTTATATGTGATCAATATGTGAATATAATTTGAAAAACATACTGCTACATATATGGTGCGGTCAATTCTTATTTTAATATTGAATCAGTTGTAAAAGAATTCGAATCGATGAAACATATAAAATCAAGTTGTGAATTTGATTTCAATCACTCCTTGAAACATTTGATGCGTACTTTAGTTGAATTGGTAATTTAGTATTTTAGTTGTAGTTATATATGAAGATTTAGTCAACAAACCAATTAAATAGGAGTCAGTTACAAAATAAAGAAAAAAAAACGAATAACTACCAAAATTAAAATGGTGACAAAATTACCCAATTATCCTTGTAATTAAATAATAATAGTTTAAAAAGAAAAATTTTTGATTGGTTATGGGAAGTTTTCTTGGTTTTCTCATAATTTAGTGGTTTTCTTAAGATCCTCCCCATATATATATATATATATATATATGATTGAGTTCATGTGAAAACCCTTAAAAATTACAAGAACTCTTTAACCTTATATCTAATCATTGATTTAATGTAAAAATTAAAGATGTCATATGAAAGGTTGAGATGAGATGGAGGGTATTTATGTCTTTTACTATATTCTGACTTCTATATTTTCCCGACACAAATTTGTTTCTTTTTTCATGTTCTTATCTTCAAAATAAACACCTTTTTCACCAACCCCCAAACCCATTTATCTTTTTTCCTCTGTATCTCTAAAGATCTTGTTTTTTATTCAACATCCACAAACCCACATTCATCATGGCTTTTTCCTCTGTTCTCCAATCCAACTAACCCACCATTGTTTTTTTTTTTCAACATCACCCACCCACATTCATCTTTGTGTGTGTTTTTACACGTAATTTTGCCACCACCATTGCCAGATTTGTTTTTTTGGAAGTTTATACTTCAGATTTGGGGATCTTGACAATTTTCAAAAATACAAATTTGAAGACAACAAAGGAATAGTCCCAGTTGCTTCCATCTCTAACCACCATTGACGACAACAAGTGTTAAAGAAGGTATATTTTTTGTTCTGTGTGTGTTTTTTTTTATTCGGGTTTTGATTCTTGAAGACAATAGTAGTAATTATACAACATTTGATGCATGAGGTATAAGTACAAATTACATCTGTTTATATAAAAAAAACTCACTTTTATGAATAATCCATAGATAATGTTTCTGAAAAAAATAACCTATCGTAGATAATTAAGAACATTAAATTTATAACTTAATTTATATAAGTGCCAAGTTTTAAAACTTAAAACAATTTATTTAATGTCATTTAAAACAAAATACATTGTCTATTGAATATGATTCTTTTTACGTAAAACAATAAGAATTAATTTTACATTATATTATACTTAATCACTTTCTAATCTCAAAATCCAACCTTTGAAGCTATGCTCGTTGATTTTGCATATGTATTTCCTTGTAGCTTCTCTAAATCTCAAAGCAACAGTTAGTTTACATTGGGTTACAACAGGTTTAGGTTTTGTTAGTGCATTTGATTTTACTTTACATTGGTATACAAATCAGTTTACATTAGTTTTACATTGAAAAGAAGTTAGTTTACATTGGATTTACATTGAAAAAACGCCAGTTTACGTTGGTTTGCATTGAAGAGTAAATTGGTTTACATCAAGTCATTTTTACAACGGCTTTTATCGGTTCATTTTTAATTGAAGATTTTTGCAAAGTATATTTTTCAGATTTGTTCTTAGTTTAAATTGGTTTACAATAGTTTTAGGTTTTGTTAATGCATTTGTTCTTAGTTTACATTGGTTTACAGATATGTTTTACATTGGTTTACATTGAAAAATCGTCAGTTTTCGTAGGATTTCAATGTATTAGTACAATAACAGTGTTACTACCATTCAAATGTCTTAACACACTATAACAACAACTTCAATTATCCCTAAACAAGATAAATTATACAACTAATATAACATTTTTGGCTTTCAGGTTACAAGATCTATTGGTGACGAATATTTAAAAAGACGGTTTTCAAGTTTCATTATCCCTAAAAGAGAAAATGTTCTTTTTCTTTGGTTTATATTGGTTTACATTGGTTTAATTTTATTATAGTGATGTAGTTTTGTTATTTTGGTTTTGTTATAGTGTTGAAATTCTGTTGGAGTTGTGTAATTACATGGTGTAATGTAATAGATGTAATTTATTGTAAGTAATTATAAATATGCTGTAATTTATTGTAAATAATTATAAATATGCTTTAATTTACCGTAAGTAATTACAAATATGATGTAATTCACTGTAAGTATTATGATTTGCATTCAAATAAACATGATATAATTCATTG